>JALRMF010000170.1:0-100234 GCA_026120015.1 Dendrostoma leiphaemia
AAATAACTATAGCAGTTATTTTATTATTATTTTTAATATTAATATATAAGCTTAGTTTATTATATTAAATTTAAAAATTGCTATAGTATTTAATAGCTATATTGTAAATTAATGAATATTTTATTTTATTTTAATATATTTTCATTAGTGAATTGCGTTGAATTAACTAGAATTGCTAAAGAAAAGAGGGGATGGTTGATATTGTAAATTGCGGGTGTTATTTGTATGTCTCTATTCTTGTTTCGGTAACCTGACTGCGTCCCCGAGGTCGCATCGAACCGCAAAATGGAGGTTCAGTCTGCAGTAGGATGGGGCAAAAGGACCATATCGATGTAGCTTGCACCCAAGCACCTTCCCCTTGGGAATAGGCGCCTCCGTGCGTCGATACGCAGCCTCACTGCGACGAAGTTTAACTGATCTGCAATGCGTAAAGTAGACAGAGACTCACAGCGGAAGTTCTGGATGGATTCGAGACTGTCCTGTGTGCCCATCATGCTGCAGCCTCCCGATGGTCACCTAGGCAGGCGAATTGCCTTTCTCCCTGAGCTCAGCGTATCCCAGGTGCCACTGCGAGATATCTAGGTAACCCACAACTTCGACACTTGAGCAGTCATGACTGATGTGGCCAAACATAAATATTTTCGACAGATGAGAATCAGCAAAGATACAGTAGAAGCCTTTGAAGCCCCCTCAGCTGAATCCGGGTTCTACCTTCTCCATATTCCTCGGACCTCGCATCACGATGTTGTCAGAACTCATCTTCCACCCTGTCCTTCTGGCACCCTTTATCTTGGTGGTCTATTTCATGGTGTCATTTTCTAGACGTGATCGACTCCCAGATATACCCATCATCGGTGCACGCAAAGGAGATTGGTTCCCCCTTCTCCAGGCCAGATGGCGCAACACTATGGATTTCGAAGCAGCTATGCATCAGGCACATACTAAGTACAGACATCAGCCGGTACTTGTACCTGTGGCGGGTGCCGAAGGCACCATCGTGATGCTGCCGCCTGCGGAAGTCAAATTCGTCACGGACCAGCCGGATTCCGTCTTAGGATTCGGCCAACGAGCTTTTGAGATGTATCAAGTTGACTACACCTTCATGGACCCTACCATACCACGAAGGTTCCTGCATGAGAGTCTTCTTCGGACGGCCCTGACCCCCAAGATCGGAAGTCTGATACCTGTTCTTGCAGAAGAAGCGGCGTGGGCATTCAAAACGCGCTGGGGCACAAATACGGAGGAGTGGCACGACGTCCGTGTCTTTGACACTATGCGACACATTGTGGGCGGTGTCGCCAACCGGGCCTTTGTCGGACTTCCATTCTGTCGCGATCCGGAACTAGTCAACAACGGCATGGCATTTGCTGTCGACATCCCTCTCACCTCTACCATCATCAAGCTCTTTTGGAAGCCTCTACGCCCATTCTTCGCCCCTTTGGTCACCATCCCCAACCGCATCCACACCAGGCGTTTCCGGAAGATTCTCATTGGTGAGATCGACCGCCGCGTGCGCGATTACGACACGCGCCGAGAGGGGCTGAGTGACGAGCTTCTCGGACCGGAACCCGATGATATCCTGCAATGGTCCATCCAGGAGGCCAAGTCCAGCGGTGACCCCTATACGTGGCAGAGTCAAACGCTCGCAGACCGAGTCTTGTTGATCAACTTCGCGGCCATCCACACCACGTCGTTTATATCCACAGAGGTCTTGTTTGATCTCGTGTCTTCCAATCCCTCCTTCATCGAAGAGCTACGCTCAGAAATCACCACCGTTCTGGCTGCCCATGGTGGAGTTTGGACCAAACAGGCTCTTGCCCAACTCGAGAAGGTCGACTCGGCCCTCCGCGAGAGCGGGCGCTTCAGCTCTATACTCTCCGTCGGCCTCGGCCGGACTGTTGTCGCTCCAGAGGGCCTAATCACGCCGTCGGGCGTGCACCTGCCCCGAGGCACGCCAGTGTCCGTGCCCGCATATTCCATCATGCGCGACGAAGCTGTATATACGGACGCCGACGAGTACGTGCCGTTTCGGTTCAGCGAGCAGCGCAACAAGCAGGGCCTCGACTACGTGCGTCGTGCACGCTTCGCCCTGCCGACGACGAATCCGGACTTCTTGATTTTCGGCCACGGAAAGCACGCTTGTCCCGGAAGGTTCTTTGCGGCTGCTGAGGTGAAGTTGATACTGGCGCACGCGCTGCTGGAATATGATTTTGAGCCATTGCCGTCAAGACCAAAGGGCAAGTGGTACGGGGTCACAAGACTCACACCGATGAGTGCCAAAATCAGGTTGAAGAAGCGAACAAGGGTCTAGATAGAATGCTCCACAATATACTGCATACGAAATAAATGTCACGATGCGGGGGATTGACGGCTCAGGGGCTCCAAGGTCCAGTGTATTTGGGAATCTTTCTGTTAAGGAGAGAAAGACTCCCTAAGCTAGCTGTGCTGGCCTCAAACGGCGAGCTTTTGTATAGGGGCTCAATTGGAGCTAGTCCCGATTAGGCCACGGCGCGGCAGAGGCGCTTTGGTGGGACACCTGCCTTCCAGGTCGTGCCGTCACAATAAAAAGAATTTGTAGAAACTTATATTGGGGCTTAAGACCGAGTTGAGAGGTTTTGAATATTATTCTCAAAACGCTGATAAATTGTTATGACCCACGGCTTTGGAATAGACAGCAGATCGGCTGTGCAGGAATGGAATGTGACATAAGTTATAACCACTTTCACCGCGGCGAGCACACAGCAGCGCCCTGGCCCACAACGCCATGGATATCCTGAACAAAGCCTACCCAACGCCGGAATCCTAACGCCGTCAAAATGGACCTCTGCAGACAAACCCCGTTTACGCTTTGCACATCAAGGCGTTTTCCGCTTTTCTAGCTTCAACACGCCGTAGGGCCCCTTTCCATGCGCACGCAACCCTCACATTCCCATCAGTTGTCATCCCTTCATGTCCTCAACCCTACAGCTCCCCAGCCGCCCCGCTGTACGATCACAAGCGCTTCTTCTTGAAGTTCCTGAGGTATCTCTTCACCTTGGTCATCGGGCCGGTCTCTCGGCGGCGGCGGCGCTGGTGGGAAAAGCGGATCGCCGACTCGAAGAAGTCGGCGATGCCCTCGCCGGTGCGGGCAGAGCACTCAAAGTACGCGACGGCACCCATCTCGGCGGCGGCTTGCTCTCCCTGCATTCCATTAGCTCAGCTTGTGCTCAGGTGCAAAAGAAGAAGGAAAAGGAGGGAGGGGCGGCGGGCGGCGGCTCGAAAACATACTTGGCCACGGGTGGTGGCGGTGGGCTCGTCGAGGAAATTCAACTTTAGGGTTGGCCAGTCCTTGCGCAGGTCCGCCTTGAGGCCCAGCAGGAAGACAGGGGAGGTCGAGCAGTAGCGCTCCGCGTCGCCCTTCCACTTTTCGACTGGTCAGTGTCTGGGTCAGGGACTCGTCTCGGCGTATATGCATACCTTAGCTACAGCGGCCTCCAGCGTGGTCTCGTCGCCGATGTCGAAGCAGATGACGACAGCGTCGAAGAAGGTCATGACCAGGGGTCGTGCCGAGTTCTCGAAAGCACAGCTCGTGTCGCACTGGGAAGAGACGTCCCAGGCCTCCAGGACGGTCTCTTGACTGTCGACGACAACATTGATGGTCTCCACGGCGTAGCCGTTGGCGATTTCCTGAGAAGATCTTGCCTTGACCTGAAACGAGTGTTCAGCATATTCATCATACTCTCAATCCAAATTACGTGAAGAATGACTTACGTGGCCGAAAGAGCCGGCAGCGAAACATCTATGTGCGCGTCAGAATTCCTTCATTGTACGAGTTGTCTTCGACCTGACATACTGAATAGCTCCCGTCTTGCCGCACCCAGTATTGCCCACAACGGCCAACTTCACCCTAGAGGGCGCTTTACCCCGCGGGTGCTCGTGGAAGGCGGACAGGGCGTTGCTAGACGGCAGGCTGAACCGTTTGCTAGCCACACTGCCAAGACGACCGAGACGACTCTGGCGGCCGTCCTCGGGGTGGTTGGTGGTGGTCAGCGACAGGCGGTTGGTAGCATTGGTAAAAACACCACGGATGCGCTTCTTGGGAGGCTGAGCGCTGTCCATCACTGGGGTCTGCCGAGGTGAAGGACATGTCAGTCTTCCGCAAAAAAACCTTCAGAGCGAGAATTGTGTGTGCGTTCAGCAGATTTTGTTGTACTCACCTCGCTCCGAGCGTGTTTCTTGCTGTTGGCTTTACTCTGGTCTGATCCAAAGAGCGTTTGGAGGTGAGTAAGGTGTCGATGAGTTGCAGTGCGCTTGACCGTGCTGCCAAAATCTCTGCTGCCTTCCGTGAAGTCTTGAGGCGGGGAATCAACCATGGGAGTGTCCAAGTCTGCATGAGAGCTCTGAGGTTGGCTCTGATGACCAAGGCCAAGCTGGGACCCTCTGAATTGTATAGGTTGGCTGAGCTGGATGGATTGGATGCCGTGGACAAGCTCGTCTGTTGGGCGCGTGGTGTTGGCTGGCGAGTGGTACCGAGGACTGCTGAGGCCACACTGAAGTGAAGACTGTCGCTTGGGAATGCGCAGCTGGATAGGAAGTTCTCCAAAGACGACGGGGTGCTGGCTGAGTGGGTTGGGGTGATGAAATCGTGGGACTGCGGACCCACTTCTGGCACCTGGAGTAGCTGTGCCAGGATAGAGCAGGCCAGCGGAGTGTTCTTGACTGTCAAAGAGGTGTGCCAGGCTGTTGGACGGAGGGACAGGAGCAGACAGGGAACGAGGTCTGGAGTGTCCATGAACATGGCCTTGAGGCTCTCGGCCCCGCGCCCTGTCTGCACCATTCACCTGTTGACTGTCTGGCTGCGATGATTCCTCACACACACTCATGCTTTCACCTTGTACCTGTTGGCCCTGGAGCCGCTGTGAAGCTTGGCCCACAACAGCAGACTCATCACATGCCTGTCGATCCAGGTTTTGCAGCAGATGTTCACCCACACTAGGACTGACTGGGTCAGGTAGTCCAGCCAGCCAGCTTGCCAGCCTGGGGCTGCAGCTGACACTGCCTCTTCGATCGATGGTTGCTGTATACAAGCACGATGACGCCAATCGCCTCGGGGTCCATACAGGATCAGCTGCTGCACAGACGTCCAGGAGGGGAAAGTCCATGCACTCGGGGAAGACACGTTCTGCCCGTAGAGATGGTGGTGCAACGGCCTGCTGATCATGGCCGACGTTCCCAACATTGTTACCAACTGAGTCTGTGACAACCTCTGGTGATACATTGACCACGTGCAGCATCCTGAAGCTGGGTCTGTGTGGCCTTGGAGGTGGCATCTTGACATCCCTGGGGCTCGGTTCTCGTGGGTGGGTGACTTGACGGTCAAAGGTGGTGATTTGAACTGTAACAATGCGCCTGATGGGTCCATTAGTCAGGGAAAGGAATCTGTGATAACGACTTGCTGTAAGGGAAGATTAGCCAAAGGCACTGCCTACTGAATGCTGGCTCCAAGGCACTGTGCCTTGGAGATGGGTGGGCCTGAAGAGGTTAAAGACAACAACAGATGATGCGCCAGCAAACAGAGAGGTGCATTGAGCGAGGGCTGGTGGAGATAGTGATGCTGTCACAGTATTGTAGAGTACGTGACAGCAGCCTGGGTCGAGATCGAAAGGAGGCAGCAAGTTGGGTCGACGTTCAGGTTGAGATCGAGTTCGACGTTTGAAAGGTTGGGTGGGTCCCAACTGGGCAACTGCTGTGGAAGGACTGCTGGCCCCTACGGTTCGATCTCTGGTCGGCCACAGGGTGAATTTCACGACCTGCCAGAATTTGATTTGAGCTTGCCAGCCTGGTGGGAAGGCCCCCAACCCCCAACACCCTGCATGCACACAAAGAAGGCAGAGGGCAGGGGAGAGGGACATTGATGGAAATTTTCGATGTTTCCAAAGTTTCTAGGCGAACTAGGTACACAACCCAACCTTCACTCCTGAATGTACTTCTTCAACCCCCTGAGCCTCTCCTTGGCCAGTTCGAGCACATCATCTGGTTTGCAGACTGCAAATCGCATATAATCCTCGACAATATGGCAGTTCGCATCCGTGTAGAACTCGGTCGGCGGGATGGCGGCCACACCCACCTCGTGGATCAGGAACCATGCCAGCTTGAAGTCGCGCGGCCGGCTGGCCACATGTGGCGGGAACGAGTAATCCTCGGGCAATTTGACCTTCGACATGTTCGCCATGACGAAGTAGCCACCCTCGGGCTCCGAGTACGGCAGGCCCAGCTCGTCGAACACGGCGTTGAATCGAGCCATGCGACCCTTCATGTCGGCAACACACTCGTCCCAGAAGCCCTCGCCTTCCGCCTTCTCAAAACCAACAGCACAGGCTTCTTGCAGGGGCGAGACCGACGAATAGCATATCCGTGTGTGGGCCGCGGAGACGTATTGGATGAGCTCGGCCGGGCCCATCAGCCAGCCCACCCGCCAGCCGGTGGCGTAGAAGTTCTTGCCCGCCGAACCAACGGTCAAGGTGATCTTCTCCACCTCGGGAGACAGAGTTGCGATGCGTGTGAATGGCACGTAATACAGTCTATCGTAGACCTCATCGGACAGAATGATAATCTGGTGCTTGAGGCAAATGTCCGCGATCTTCTGCAGTTCGGCCTTGGAGAAGACCTTGCCGACCGGGTTGTCTGTCCAGACTGTCAGTACGTTGGGGAACGAACGGCGAGAACCCAGCAGCGTGACTTACGAGGCGTGTTGATGACCATCATCTTCGTCTTCGGTGTGACAGCCCTCTCGAGCTCATCGAAATCGATCGTCCAGTCTGCAGCAGATGTCGTCTTGGTGGCTCCGGTCTTGGGAGGATGCATGGGAACATAGACAATCTTGCCGCCGGGCATCTCAATGTTCGGGATGTATCTAGTTGTTTGTCAGAACATGAGCTCATCAAGACCGGAGCCGTCCAAGCATTGACGGACGAAGTTTCGAAGTAGACTCGAGTTGGCAGCATGAGTCAGGAACTCCACGATGGTAGTAAACTCACTGGTCGAAGAATGGCTCGAAGACAATGACCTCGTCGCCGGGCTCAATGAATGCCATGAAGGCACTCAACATGCCCTCGTTGGCTCCGGTGGTGATGGTCACCTCCGTCTCCGGGTCCAGCTTGCGGCCCCAGTATGGAGAGTATGCATCCGCGATGGCCTTCTTGAGCCGTGGTCGGCCCTTGGTCGGAGAGTACTGGTTGCACTCCACACGATCCAGGGCATCCTTAGCTGCATCGAGGATGAATTTGGGTGGATTGTAGCCGAAGAAGCCCTGGCCCATGTTGACAATGGGCTGGACCGGTGAGGCAGTGGCCGCCTCGTTGATGATGGACCTACATGGGTGACTGTCAGTAAGTGCAAGACCAGGACCTGGAAGCCACAACTAGGAAGACCGGAGGCAGCAGCGAGTGCAAGATTGAGATGAAATCGTTGTTCGAGTATAGCTCGCCGTCCAGAAAACAAGGGCAGGCACGGCTGGGCAGAACCGTTCGCGAGCTAGAGACCTGGCAAAGACATTCGGCCAAAACTGCGAGGAAGCATGTAAAAGAGATTGATCCACGGGAAGGGACGGGACAGAACGGTTTGACACACAAGACCCTGGGAGAAGGGGCTACCCTGCGCCGCAAGCCTCATGTCTCGTGCAAGACGGTCTGAAAAGCGCCGAAGAACAGAGCCGAAAAGAGCTACTGTATGGTGACAGTCCATGAACAATCTCAAAGTTCTCGCCTCCCGCCCAGCCTTGGTACGGGACATGAAGCCGTACGGGAAGCCTCAAGACCCTCCCCAGAGTCATTCTCTCGTGCAGAGAGCATCTCGTCTGTCCGCAACAGCCTGTCTTCTGGTCTTGCACGTCCGAGATCTCGTTTGCTGGCCCGAATCCTCTTGAGCAGCCCACCTCGGCCCCCTCCCGACACCGGGCCGGTGATGGGTCAGGGAGGGACCGAGGGGTGGGGCAAGGTTTCCGGCTATAGTGTAAGATGGCCGATGCCCGAGTCCCAATATGCATTTGCGAAGGTTCGACCATTCCAAGCTGGCGCGTCTCCCCGCCCTCTCCCAGCCCCTCCCGATGATGTTGTTCGGAAGCCATTCTCTCTGAGAGCGGAGCCGACGACGGAGGCTCTCGTCCCGATCCGAGCTACGAATGGCGTACAGCACATAAGATTGAACAAAAATGGAAATGAGTCTCACCAAACATCCTGTCTACGACCAGAAACCCTCGCCGCAGGCTTCATCTTCGAGCTTGACGCCATCGTCCTGCGGGAATCGCCCCGTGTGTGTACCGTCGTCAAAGCCGGAGGGGACAACGTAGTCGTCTTCGTCGTTATGGGTCTAAGAATACCGGAAGCAAGGGAACCACAGGTAACCAGTCTCGCGCCAAACGGCCGCATAAGGTCTGATCTAGCAACAGGAAAAAGAAGAGGGAAAAAAAAGAGAAAGCGTGTTTGAGTGTGTAGGGAGGGAAACCGTCCAAAAGAAATTTAGGTAGCTAGATGGCAGAAGTTCTTGCTCACAAATCAAACAGGCACATGTCTGCGCGATGGAGGAATGAAATCGGCTTGCTTAGGGCACGGCGAGGATTTGTGGAGCTTTCCCGGCATCGGCGCGGTAAGCTACCCCGAAACGCAATAGTCCGGCAGATGGCGCGATTGTCACGGGGTATGCAACAAAGGGGGGCCCATTATGCATCTAGTGTAACTTCATCCCTTGGGATTACATGGTGTTCGCGCAAGACCAGAGTTGAAATTGGGAATTTCAAGCCCTGCAGCTTAATTTTACTATTCACCATAGTTTAAGTTCCTGATGCTGTTCAAGTTCACTGTCAACTGCAGTTGCTTTCAATTACTCCAGTAGCTGTCACCGAACTTTTGCGGGCATCTTTCGGCAAGACCTCAACAACACGGTCTCCGGGTACCTACCATGAGCAACACCAAGCTAAAGAGTCAAGTCACCCAAATAAATGCCTTGAGATTGACTAGGTTGCTTGTATCGAATCCAGATGATGGGCTTGCAGGCCGAACACCCAGGCGTATTCTCAACAGAGACATGCTGGGTTTTTAATGGTCACTGCCGTGATAGCAAATGAGCATCAATCCCATCCATGGATCATAATGACAAGCATTAATTCAATTTACGACTCTTCAGTATGAGGACATTCTCCTCGATACCTACATGAGTAGCAATCGGAATATCCTGACTACCTAGCCGCTTCAATGTGTAGGTAGCAATATCGAGGTGACTAGGAGAGTCCCGAAATGAACTTGAGCTGGTGAAGTCAAGAGGATGTTCCTACTTGTGAAGCCGAGAGGATGATCCTACTATTTCAAGACGCTGTCAATAGATGCAATCCAGAACCTCAAGTCTACCCACACGCACAACACATCTACATATACTGCTTTTGTTGCACTCACAATCCGCGGTTTAACACTTCCTCATCAACACATACTACTTCTTACTACCCTGACAGAATGCAGTATACACTCACTCGCTTGCTCTTTCTGAACATCTGAGGACTTCTGTCCTTTACAGCATTTGCAAATGCGGCTGTAGTGCCAAGCGAGGCTACACTGGCACGCAATGGTCAATGCTATGGCTACTTTGACGATCAGTACTACAATAGTCAAGTAGCCCTACAGCCTTGCAAGTACAACTGTACTACAGCCATAACATACCAGGTACGTGCCCGGTTGTCATTAAGTGCTTACCCTGAACTTGGAATTTCATCAAACAGGCCTGAATACATTTAGGGGTAGGTACTAATTTCGCCTTGCCAATCTTTAGTGTGTTCTGCCTGAACTCTGGGAGACTCATGGTGACTATAACGTATTAAAGGACGTCAACGGTAGTCTGTGGGTCACAGGTAATTGTGTCTGCAACTCTCAGACCAAGACAGTCATCAAAAGACCTCACCGTCATCGGCTACACACTCACTCAAGTGGAGAGCTCCACAGATGGATTTGATACGTGGTGAGTACCTCTATTTTTCCAACAAGAGCTTCCGGAAAGGCACTTCAACAAAAAAGCAGGGAAATTCGGTACTCCGGGGATACAAAGTGGCTGATTGATACCCTCGCATGGCCAACAACGTCTGTAACGGCAAAAGACCTGTATATCGAGTTTGCTTACAATAAGGGTGATCCGGACCACCCAGAACACCCTGGCGGCACCAGGCCCAAGAAGGTGCCCTTACGCGATCTCATCTTGAGTTTCTGGCAAGCCAAGACCGGCCGGAGTATTCGCGATCTCTGGAACTTCAAGTACTTCACTGTTACAGAGGTGAGTATGGTCACGGCAGTTGAAGACGCGTATAAAGCTATGGGGATAAATCTGGACGAGAATGAAGAGACAGCTGGCTCGCTGCTAGTAACTAGAACAGGTGCTAGGAAGGGTGAGCACAATGCATATTACTTAGTAAGTGCGACCTGACTTATTATCTCCATCAAGCATTATCGCTGTATCGGGTTGTAAAGAGGGTCATCTGCTAACTAAATATCGTGTAGTGTGCACGGCTTTTGATAACGGTCTGAGCAAGATGATACAAGAGTATGAGGAGATGAACCACAAGGTAGTCCAGGTTTTCATGATTCAGTGGAGTTATGGTACGTCTGACCTCACTATACAGCTCGCTCAGCCGTAGATTATCTACATGATCATCACAAGGGGATGATCCATCAAATTGATACTGTCTTTGCGAAACACCGGACCATTGCCGTGAAGGCCAGAACAAATCTGCTTGTCAGTGCGATTGCTTGTGTACATACAGTACGTAGGTTGCACCTGGAAATTTCTAAGCGCCAACTATTCATCAACACTCCAGACACCGCATTTGAATAAAACGTCGAACTTAAAATTTCAGTGTTTAACATGATAGCAAGAAACTCAAACAATAAGGCTACAAAGTTCACTAGCCACTATTGTATCTTAGCCGCCTATAGAAGAATTTATAAAATGATTTTGATGTCAAAGACCTTTATCGCGGACGACGACCATCTCGACGATGGTAAACTGTTATCAGCGACTTTCTCCGGTCCTCAATAAGTCCTTCATGTGTCAATTCTGGACAGCTTGCAGTGCAGTGTTCTGCGTCGCTCTTCTTGGCTCAGGCTTTGGCATGCAGTGAAATACGAAGCTCCTGGATTCCCTAGAGTCGCTTGTCAGTGTGCAATCCTGCGCCGACTGATCGTTTCCAGCTCTCATATCGACAATATCATTAAGCTCTACGAGAATGATGACACTGCGCAGCAGATCTAACGCGCGATGCGCCTCTATACGCCGGCTAAGATCTCCCCTCCATTTGTCGAAAGCCTGAGATTCACTGCAGAACATTGAACAATTGAGTTTCACTCGACATCGAGCTTCAGACTCAAGTACCTCTCCTGCAACAAAGCCTCGAGACTTCCGCCATCGTCACAGTAGTGGGCGAGACTCAGCGCCTTTTGAGCCCAACGCCTGCAAGCATCGGTCTCATCTCGACTGCATAAGTCGATGGAATGATTGTATGCCGACGAAGCGAACCACTCGATCTCTTCTGACGGCCAGGCTGCCGGGGTCTGTGCCAACGGGAATGGTCAGCGGCAAGATGCTAGGTTTCGCGACAGATGGAACTGCTTACCCTGTACGCATCCTTGACCATTGCGCAAGTTTCATTTAGAAGTCTGTTACCCAGCTCTTGATTGAAGGGGAGCGTGGCTTGAAAGAGGCATCGTGTGTACTTGGAAAGTTTTGTTGGGTCAGTATCATCCAGATCCGATATCTGGTTAATGATCTTGCGGAGCACACTGAAAAGTTCTGCCCCGGCAAGACAAATTAGCAAGGTCTGTCCAAGCCAACCAGAAGTGTGACGTACCTTCAGAAGGAAGTTGACTTCGCAGCGCACAGTCTGCCATGGCTTTAAACGTCTCGATATTCCGGCATTGATCTGCCTTCAGCACAATCTCGCCCAAGTCCGCATACCTTTTCAGCGCCACGGCCGCCTCGAAATCGAAAGCGAGCAGCTGTGCTAGCTTGGCGAGGAGATCCCTTGCTGAGACATCATCGATTCTCCTGTTCTGAAGACGTTTCTCGACTTCGAGATCAACCTCCGCCACGTGCTTCCGCATGACGAGGTAGTTTTGGAGCTGCTGCTCGAGGTTATCCTCTGCCCGTGCCAAAGCCACCAGCGCGGACGCAATGAGGAAATTGCAGAAAATGGACCTGAGAGACAGGTCGCTCACCATCTCCTCGGCGATGTCATTCGGAAAATTTCGAATGATATTGACGCAGGCAGTGAGCATCCGAACGATGCTTCCGAGGCTCCAATCACTTGCGTGTTTGAGGCCTAGGTTATAGGCATTCTGGCAAAACCACTCCAGCTCTTTCAAGTCGAAAAGCCTGTTGCCATCATCATCCTTCGGGCACTTTTGAACAGCCACGACAACTGCATAGATTTGTCAGAAAGTGGTGCAAGTTCCCAGAACTTGTCATCGACTGACCTTCCTCGAATATACTGCACATGTCAGCCACGACGGTATCCTGATCAACCTTCTCATCAGTCTTAAGAAGTCCGTGTAGCAGCATGATCGTACAACGCCGAAGAGCTGGCAGGTGAACCTTGCCAGGACGCTCGAGGTCGTACACCTCAGCGAGCTTCTTCATAGCTTCAATGATGATGACTTTGTCCCCAACACGTTGTGAGTCTGCAACACAGGCATAGAGTAGCTCGAATCCGATCTGGGAACCAGCCACATTGTCGAGGCACTGCGACGCCAATTCGACATCACCGCTTCGTATGGTCGCACGGTACATCAGGTACTGCGTCATCGGGTCTTTCTGGGTGTCTGCTGCCATGGAGAAGAATATCGCCTTGGCAGTATCAAAGTCGTTCTGGTTGATGGCACAAAGCAGTAGCTTCCTGTTATGGTTAGTTTCCGGGTTTGAGTTGAAAATAGGTGTCTTACCTCTCCAGTTTCGCCCTGTTCATGGGCCCACATTGGGAAAAAGCATCGCTGAGGCCTAATTGGCACCATTTCTCTGCCATCTTGAACTGTGCTTGACTGTAGTTGGAGTCGACTTTCTTCCAGATGAGCTGAATTGCATTCCAGAGTCAGCCTATTTGAACCGTTCCCGATCAGGGCCACTGGTCTCACCGTCTGAGCTGCAAAGCTGGCATCGGCGCCTACAGGATGTTCCAATCTCGAGAGGGTCTTATGGGCGTCGTCAATCGTACCCTCGTAATCTCGTTGACAAACGGCCATATGTATTCTGGTAGTGACTACCTTGTCGATCCATTCTTCTTGGCCATTCTTGATCAGCGACGATAGGAAATCATCAAGTATGGAGCAGCCAAGCCCGGGACATTTGGTATGCAGGACGTGGATGTGGTGTCCGAGCAGCTTGAAGTTTGTTTCGGTAGGCTGGAAGGTCCGGATCATCCTCTTGAGAATGTTGCCGTATGCCTCGCCATCAAATGCCTCGCCTGGGGATTTGCTCAAGATGTCAAGATTCAGTAGCAGCACTACCGGCTCGTCTCCGACTTCCGATTGTACGTATTTGACGAGGTTCTGTGCTTTCTCGATGCTTGCAGCTGTCTGAAGGCCCATAGATGCGGTGACCAGTGATTGGAGAATAGCTATGCGTAACTCAACGGCATCTCGAGACATGCGCTGTAGCTCTTGGCTGTTGATCAGATCCCAAGCACGCTGAAGCCACTTTTCCGCCACCGGGTAATCATGCTTGGAGAGTAGGCCTTTGCCGACGTGGAACAGGCTGTCGACAAGTCTCTCGGCCGACATGGGATTCGTTCTCTTCACCAGACTCTCGCTGCTTGCGAAAGCGTGCTCAGCGATGACGAGTTGATCATCTTGAAAGGCCTGCCATACCGTTAGCCGTATGCTTGGTAGCAAAACAGCTCTCAACAACGTACCAGCACGATTCGCATCGCAGTCCATTCAGCCTCCAAGGATATACATTCTTCATCGTGGTCCTGCCCAGGTGTGGCTGACAATTGCTGTAACCGTCCATGGTAATCCGCGGCTCTCTGCAGGACAAATCTGGCGGTCTGAACATCGTTATTGTCTGTGATCCGGAGCAGCAGTCAGCAGGTCGTCTTGGGTCATAGGTTTGATCCACGAACCTGTACAGCATTTGGCGGCCTTCAGCGCTATCCTCATAAGGTGGGTGGCAATCTGCAAGGAGCTCTTGGAAGACCATTGAGAGAGGTGTAGTATCTGGTAGGCGAGCACTCGGCTTGCAAGAACAAGTTTCGAGCCTGGTGGGCTCTTCTCTGCCGCAGCCGACGGATCTCTGTTCAAGCGCGTGCAGAGGTTCCAGAGGTCGGTGCCCTTCCTCTCCAGGTCCTCATCACCCAGCATGCCATGGTTCGGCTTGTCGGCGTACTTTTCCAAAGTCTGTACCTGCTTGTGAAGTTCAGCAAGCAGTGCGCTGGCAGCCTTCGCGTCATGTCGGTCGGTCGGCAAGCGCTTGTAGAGGTCGGAGGCAAAGGCTAAGACGAGACAGAAGTTGTGGTTAGTAGCCATCAGTATGAGCCTGTATCAACTCGATCAGCGCGGCCATGGGATTGATCACAAACCGATGATGGCCTGCTTCCGTTTCCTGGATTTGTCGTGGTTGTCGCGTACAGCATTCGTGACTGCAGGCATGTTTCGTCTGTCTAATCTTCGAGTACACGCCACAGTCGGGTCAAAAGGTCAAAGTCGCACTGCTTTGTCGAGGCCCCTGATGCCGTGACGCGATCGTTCCAGCAGCATAGGTGCACGTCCGCAGCTCAACGTATTTCGCTTCTTGCTAGATCTTCACTTTGCTGCGCATCGGAAGTAGGGAGCAGGCACAGAGAGATGCATGGACAAGATGTAAGCATCGAATCTGAAAGACGAAAAGCAGGAGATGTTGTACTAGAAGAGGTGACAAGTTCTGCTCTACCTGCCGCTAGAAGAGGAAGCCGCCGTATTCAAGGGTGCCTTCCCTCGGGAGGAAGGCACAACCGCTTGCGCGCCTGCCCAGTGTGCCGTCTCGCCTCGCCTCGTCTCCCTCGATTGCTTTCCGGGCTCAGCCGGCAGACTCGCCGCGCAGACAATGCAATAAAGAGAATAGTTCCCAGTGTTCTGGTGTACGGATTATGGCATTAGTTTGTACAGTGATCACACGTCGTATTCGTGTTCCACCATCCATGTCGTATCCTCGGCACAGGTATCCATTTGTTCTTGTCGGCCTTGTTAATGAGAAGACGGATCATGTGGAAGGAAATTGCCGACGATCAGACTTGGTCTATCGGAAGACGATTGTTTGTCAGCATGGTCCAAGTAGAGATGGTTCATGTTCCTAGTTGCAGGAAGACGGACGTCTTTGGGGCAGATAGGAAACAGAGGGGAGACGAGCGACGTTGATGACTTACATTCTTGCTTCGTCGCGCCGGATCTTCAGCGAGAAGCAGCACTTGAGCTCCTTCGAGTGATCGTTATCGGCAGGACTCTTAAGCTCGCACGCCGTGAGAAGGGTATCATGTGAAGAATCAAACGCGATGGTGCCGAACTCCTCCCAGTATCGCACCATCGACGCCTCGGTGAGAATCTGATGCAACGCGATTTTGCCCTGGATCCTTGTCAGCAGGCCATACTCCCGGCAGTTTTGTCCTCGAAAGGTAGCGAGGACAGCTGGTATATGGTACTGACATCCCTCAAGTCCTCCACTGGCACCCCAATCAACTCCGCCATCTCCTTGTTCCCCCTGAATATCTCCCCCGTCCGCCTCCAGCAGCACGCCGGCACCGCCATACTCGCAAACACGCGATCGTACTCCATCAGCGTCTTCTCGAACCACATCTCCACGTACACCAGCTGCAGATCCGACAAGACCTGGATCTTCTCGCGGAACTTGGGTCTGAACTTCCCGATCTGCGCGAGGATCTTTTGTTTCGAGCTCGGCTGGATGTGCGTCTCTAGATAGTCCTGCAGCCTTGTATAACCCTGTATGTAGTTGAACGGCTTGAGGAGACCGGCCTCATACTTGGCGCGGAGGACGCGCTCCATGCGCGCCTCGGGCGTGTCGTTGCCCGAGGGGTCCGCCACCTGCAGGTAGAACTCGGCCGCCGTGCGTTTCTTATCCTCCGGGTTGGTCGTAGCCGGCCTGGGAATGGAAGCGCCCTCGGCTGCGTTATCTGTGGTGGTTTGTTGTTGCTGCTGCTGCTGCTGCTGCTTCTGCTGCTGCTGCTTCTGCTGTTGCTGCTGCATCCCGGAGGGCCCTGTGCCGGGCAGGGCACTCGGCGGCAGCATTGTGTTGCTGCTCTGTCCAAGGTATCCGCCGGATAGCATATCGTTCTCGTTCTTGAGCACCTGGTTCTGATCTCCGCTGGACAACAGACCGCCGTCATCGAGGAGGCTACTGTTAAGGAACTCGTTGAGTAGGTTAAATTCGTTGCTAACTTCTGGGGTGATCAAGTAGTTGTTTTGATAGTTCTGCATGTCCTGAAGATGGTTCTGGGCAGTCAACCAGGCATCCGAGAATCCAGCAACTGTAGAGTGTCAGACACAGGCTGCGCTTCCGTCCTATTGTATCGTACTAGGCAGGATGACTAGGGGAGGGGGAGAGGAGGCATTGAGCATAGTTACAAGGTCAGGCTTACATTGATTCATATTGCTGCTACGCAGGCCGCTGGTCGGCATCCCAGAAACCTGTTGCGGTCGCACAAGCTGGTGTAGGGAGCTGCTCCGGCCGAGCGAGCCAGATTGGCCGGCAGTAATACCGCCGCCGCCGACACCACCAGCCCCAGCTGCCGATGACGCTCCTCCCGCGTCGAAGGAAGGGGGTCTCATGGCAGACGCAGCCGCAACGGCAGCGCTGGCCTGGTCCATAGAGCTGCGCGCAAGGTCTGACTGTGACTGCTGCGAATCGGTTTCGTCCACAGTCGAGCCGCCGGCTAGACTACTACCTCTTCCTCCTGGGTGCTTTTTGCTGTCATTATCGCGGGGTTCGTCGTGACAGAGATGGCCAATGTTGCGTTTTATACATCTCGTACAAGGTCTTTCCTGTTCATAGTAAATCGTCATACTGCGGTCAATAGTCTGTTCGCTTTCAAGCCTGAGCGCGGTCGCACATGCCACGGCATCCGTCTTGACATGTCTCGACATGTCTCGGTTTGGTAGAGGGAGAGGTTGGGGCAGGGTAGCAACAGCAGAAGAAAAAGCAAAAATAAAAATAAAAAATTAAAGAGGTCTTACATACGAGGTCGCATGTCATATGCTAAGCATCCGTGAAAACAGAATCGTATTAGCCACGGGTCTCTCTACACCTGACTCCCATACAGTTCCAAGCATGGAGTCTTCCACGGGAACGACGTTCATTGATGGTCGTGTAAGGTCGGGCAGCAATGCTGTGGCCCTCAAGCAGGGCAGTAGCCTGTGCCCAAGCTGCGCATAGCAACCAATGACCTGGCTAGCTCGGAAGGTATTCTTGACTTACAGATCGACGGCAATATACGCAAGCTGTAAGAATGCGAGAGACAGAAAATTAGCGCGCGAAGACGATACGACGAGGTATTCCGGGGGTTCACCACGGGTACGCGTCCGCAAGTGAAGCAAGGGAAAGACACAGAGGGTCGGGAGGTCGGGGGTTTGAGATGTTGCATATCAAGGCCGTACCGTGAGTGACCTTCCGCCTCTTCTTCTGCGGGCCCTGCTTGTTGGCGTCATCCGGCGTGTGCGCGTGCGCGTGCGTCTTGCTGGTGGGGGTGGTGGTTTCTTTGTCACTGCTTGGTGTGGCGCTGGCCTTGGACCCGTTGCCGTTGTTGTTCGGTCTGAGAGGTGTAGCTTGCGCAGGCCGAGTCGCGGACCTGGAGGCCTCGGCCTTGGGGGAGCGGTCCTTGTCCTCGCTGCTGCCATTGGCGCCATGCTTCTTCTTCTTGTCCATAGCTGGTGCTCGTTTCTGACCTTCTCTCTTGCCAACCAGCCCGGCTCGGCTTCTGCTGCCTCCGTCCGTCTCCCGGAGACCCAATTCCAGTTCCGATCCCAGTTCCTGGTCACTCAATGCGGTCTCGTCCCATTGGATCTGGTGAAGGTTACGCAGCCGGTGTCGAGTTCGTGGCTCATTTGAGCAAGGAGCGCGGGTTTCTGCAGCCGGGTGATTGATTCGACCACACTGTTCCCGAGAGGCCTCGTTCCTAAAACCCCCTCCAACGCTCGATCCAAGATAGCAAATGGGTGCTCGATCGCGTGCGTAAGGCGACGGTCAGGGGTTCGGTCGCTGATCCGTATGGTGATTTTTAGAGGGAGTCGCGACTTCGGAGCCGTGGGATTTTGATCGCACTGCGCATGCGACACAAGGTGCGCTATTTTTTTGTTGATCGCAGGCGAGGCGCAAACGTCAGTTAGACCGGCGCAAATTTGGGAACGGGTGTACGGAGGCTTGGGACGGCTACGGGCGGCGGTGCTTGTTGGTTTGTCGCCTCGCGTCAGCGGAATCTTTGACCGGGTGTGCCGGGGTGCAGGGGGGGTGTGGGGAAGCTCCTTACCGCATTTGGCGCAACTGCCCCCCCCCCCCCACGTGTGTGGAGAGGGGCTTGTCCCATGGCCAAGCCAAGCCGAGCCGCAAACAAATAAAAGAGCATATGAAAAGAGTAAAGACAAATTTACACGTGAAATTGAATTTTAGACAGATTTTTGAAATGGTTCCTCACCGTCCAACCTCACCAACATGCCCCATGACTTGAGGTCCTGAGTGCTGTACCGGTACAATACAACCCTCCTTTTCTCTGAATCAGACACGTGCACGCCATGCTGCCGAGACTAACAGGAAACCCCATGGCCAGAGACTACCTGAGGATACACACATACACACATACACACATACAATGATAGCATGGATACAGGCATTGCTGACCTGAGACATGTAGGTATTTTTGGGTCTCGCCCGTCTTGGTTAAGTATATGAATGACAGAGAATGGGTATCGACAGCGGAGACTGCTGATTATCATGGCGAAGGTGGACGACGACTTGTGGCAGACGAAAGAAACAGGACGACGGCAGGCTGGAGTCTGGAGAAAGAGAGCACTGCACAACTACGGGACCTCTGTACACGACTTCACCTTGGAAACTGGTTGTGTTAAAAGGGGTGTCGCGGTGTCCACGCATTAGCTACCTAGGTAGCTGTCATCATCAACAAATCAAGACTACATGATTATAATATTATGGCTTATCTTGGCTGATTTATCGAGTGGCTCCAGCTTCATGCGAGACATTGTGGCCATGCGGAGGGGAACTCCATCCGTGCTTCTAGCCACTTGTTAATACAACATACCCACCTACGGAGGTGCCGGGAGTGGAAAGGGACAACGTGTACCTGGATCTGGGTACTCAACGCTTCTTAACAAATTACAGGTTTTCGTAGTCTGGAGGACACAGGTGAGAGTTACTCTCGCCCGGCCAAGTTCCGGTCGACACGGGATTATCGTCAGCTGCGAGGGCAGTGGCGATGGCGATATCGATGACCATCATAACGCGCTCACTATTGGGAGCACCCATGGGAAAGCCGCCGCGCAGAAAGTCCATCCCAATCATCGCAACACCCTCAGCAGCGGTAGCAGCGGCCACGAAGGCGAGATAGGAGCGCGAGGCAGAGGTGGCGACGCGGATGGCGTGCGCGGTGCAGGCGGCGGACCGGAGAGTCATGGAACCCTCAACCTTGCCGTCCACTGCGTGCCGTATGACCTCGCGCATGGCGACGACGGCTGCCTCCCGGGCGATGGCCACAGGCGAGTCCCTATGGGCGGGCGCATCCAACTTCGGAATATTGAAGCTGGCGCGGAGGGCCTCGAGGTCTCCATCCCATCTTGGTGCTCGCGGCCTGTGAGGGCCGGCCCGACTCGCTTGGCTTCTGTTTAGAAGCAGCTCTTGATACCGGTACGGTGGTGGGGGATAATCCTCGTGTGCATTTGCGGACAGGTTCGGGGGCGTCTTGTGGCGCTGTGTTGAGCCCTTCGACCCTAAATGACGCTTCAACCACGCTCGAAACCGGGGAAACATGGTGTCGAATCAATCCGACCAGGTGTGACGGTTCAAGACTCAGTAGTAAAGGATGTTGAAAAAGTGGAGGTGGTTCGAGGCTTGCAGAAGGTGTGGACGAGAACAGTTTTGCCCCTGTGGAGGATTAAATCTGCCCAGCTGAAAAAACAATATAAAAACAAAGAGATGGTGGGACGCGCAAGGTGGAACAGATGTGCAGCTCTTTGGGAAGGAAGTCACTATCGAGATACCTAAGTAAGTACCGTGAAGCACGGACTATTTAGGCTTGGGAAACAGCTAGTCCATTACGCGTGGTAGCCTTTCCTTCGTCCCTCACATGCTATTCCTGTCTAGCCGCCGCAAGCGTCTTTGGCAGCATTGTGCTTTCCCATATCGTTTCTGGCTTCTGAAGGTCGACCCCGTGGGCCTGAGATTCTTTGGTATTGTCAAAGTCCAGTAATGGTGATTGACAAGGCGTACAGGCCGCTAATGCGGCATGCCCACACCTGGCGAACATCTGACTGTCGAAGACCGTCCCTTTGACCCAGAACAGCCGCCGCCGCCCGCCGGCATCACCATCCAAAGACAGCCAATTGTCGATAGATCCATATTCAAGTACATGCGCGGACGGATGTGCGTGCCGTGTGGTGCGTAGCGAACTCACTTCGTCACGAAATACTCACCAGACTCAACGCTTTGGTCTGATGTAATGCCAGATCAAACCGAGCAAACGAGATATGTTTTCACCGGTAGAGGAGCTGGCGTGTTTTAGAAATGTGTTTTGCAGTTCACTTTTTGTTTTCTTTTTCTTTTCCTTTCCCTTTTTTTGTGTTGGTAGGGTCTCACTTGGTCGAATAGTGCACTATTTGGTTATGCAATGTATTCGTTCGTTGGTGGTAGTTGGAAGGAAGGGAGGCTATTCACGTCGGGGAACGAAGCCACGGAAGGTGGCTTATGTCCCCCTCCGTTCCGCACTAGCCGTGGCCGGCTAGCGCCGGTCCGCGGCGGACCGGTCCTCCAATCGGACAAACGTAGGCCCGGTCCTTCCTTCCAGCTATGAACCTACATTTTGATTTATATTTTTTATATTTTATATTATATAATTTTTTAGTTTGGTTTTTTGTTGGTGGGGGGGGGGACTTTGTTGGGGGGGGGGGGGGCATAACCTTCCGCATTGACTCAGAACTGGGACACATGTCCCACTTCCAGCATGAGCTTCCACTCCACATGGTCGTATATCGGTATTGTTGTCTAGCACGCACCGTAAACTATGACTTTGACCGCACACCAAATTCCGCCCAAGATGATGCCATGTCGAAACAAAGGTTGCCCAACCAGCACCCATCAGATAGCCACAAAGAAATTCTTCTCCCCGTCCTTCGGCTGCACCCTCGCCCTCTCCATGATCGGGTCGACACAGGCCAGCCGGATCCGCTCCGTCGTAGCAGGACTCTCCAGCCTCAACAGCCCATCCTCGGCCTCCCCTTCCCACCCGGCGGTCCTCCCCACCACCTCATCCCCGTCCCCGACCGTTCTCGCCTTGACTCCGTACATGCCCCTCGCGGTCTTGAGCGCGTCCCGGATCGCAAAGAACACCGCGCTGCCCATGAACAGCGGCGGCTCGCCCACGCCCCGGCTCCGCTGGATCGTCCGCAGGTCCTTCCACTCCACCCCCTTAAGCAGGCTGACGTTGAACACCTGCGGCACGTCCCGGAACCCAGGGATCTTGTACGCCCCGGGTCCGCGCGTGAACAGGCTTCCCGCCGCGGGGCCGTTGCGCAGCCACAGGCTCTCCTCCATCGTGAACAGACCCATGCCCTGCACAAAAGCGCCCTGAATTTGCCCGTAGTCGATCGCCGGGTTGATCGACCGCCCGACGTCCATCTTGACGTCCGCGCGCAGGCACGTCCACGACCCAGTGAGCGTGTCGACCTCCACCTCGGCGGCCGCGACGCCCTGCGTGAAGTAGAAGAACATCTTGCCCTTGTTCTCGCCCCACGTGTAGCCGATCTCGGGCGTCTTGTAGAAGCCCTGCGCGGATAGGTTCACACGGTCAAAGTAAGCCGCGTGCGCTAGATCCTTCATGGTCGCGTCCGGGCCGAGCTTCTCGCGGTAGGGCGCGAGTCGCTGGTTGAGCTGCTCGCAGGCATTGAATATGGCGTAGCCGTTGAGGTCGCTGGATGCGGACGCCGCGGTGGCACTGGCGTTGGCCACGGTGTTCGTAGCTGTTTCCGAGATGAAGACGTTATCGAGTGGCACCTTGAGGGCTTCGGCTGCGATCATGGTCATTTTCGTGTGGAGACCCTGGCCCATCTCTGTGCCGCCGTGGGCGACAAGGACCGAGCCGTCGTGGTAGATATGCACGAGGGCGCCGGCTTGATTGAACCAAAGAGCCGTGAAGGAGATGCCGAATTTCGTGGGGATCAAAGCCTAGGTCAGACGTCAGTATTGTATCTCTCCGATGTTCAGATTGGAAAGCCGCTTACCAGTCCTCGCTTCCGCCACTTGTGCGCCTGGTTGAACTTCTCAACGGCCTCCTTCCTGTTCTCATAATCTGTCTCCTCTTTGACTTGATTCCACATGAGCGGAACATGCCAATCCGTCAGCTCCTGGTTGAAATGTGTCGTCTCCTCCGCCTCGTACATATTGATTTCTCTAAATCTTTCAACCGGCATCCCCAGCCTGTCTGCCACTTCGCTCATATAGCACTCTGAAATGAATATGCCCTGTGGGCCACCAAACCCACGAAAAGCGGTGTTGCTCATTGTGTTGGTCTTGCATATCCGTCCCCTGACGTGGACGTTAGGAATCTTGTAGCACCCGTCGGAGTGCGTCATCGCTCGTTCGCACACAGCTGCCGAGAGATCCCACGACCACCCGCCGTTGTTGAAGATGTCCAGGTCAAGTGCTTGAATCTTCCCGTCCTTGTTGACACCGACCTTCCACCGGCCCAGGAACGGATGTCGCTGTCCCGAAGTCACCATATCCTCCTCTCGCGTCAGCATGCAGCGTACAGGCTTCCGCATCTTCTGCGCGGCAAGTGCGAGGATCGTGCTAAGCTGGATGCAGCGCGTCTCTTTGCCACCAAAACCACCGCCGAGACGCTTTACCTTCACGACGACCTTGTTGGCTTTCTCGCCGAGCGCGCGGGCTGCATAAGCTTGGCTGCAAGGTGTCTGTTAGATGCGAAATACTGTAGAAACCGTGAGGAAAAACCCGGGGGGAGGGGGTGCTTACGACTCATTGCAGTTCTGCGAACTCGACCAGATTTCCATTTCGCCGCCTTCCTTCGGGATCGCAACGCATGCATTCGTCTCGAGGTAAAAGTGCTCCTGGCCTCCCATCCGCGCCACGCCGCTGAATGTGTAGTCGCATTTGTTGAAGGCTTCTTCCGGGTCGCCGTTCTTGATCTCCCGGAAATAGTTGTACAGGCTATCCTTTTCTATAGCCTCTTCCATAGTTAGGATACACGGGAGGTCTTCATATTCAACCTTGACCGCCCTTGCTCCCTCGGCCGCTCTCTGCTGCGAGGTCGCGAGTATGAGGGCGATGGGCTGCCCGGCTGTGAAGATCTCCTCCTCGGCCAAGAAGACCTCTTGAAAATGCGGTGCGCCCCAGTGGTTTGCATCATCACTAGGCATATCATGTCTGTCAACATAATCGACCACGCCAGGTATGTCCAGCGCAGCAGAGAAGTCGATTGACTTGATCATGGCGTGCGCCCTTGTGGACAGGACCAGACACCCATAAAGCTCGTTCGCCAGCTTCGGGATGTCATCCGTATACTGCGCCTCGCCAACCGTCTGTTTCAGTGCCGCGAGATGGGGGTTCGCCTTGCCCACGATCGTCTGCTGATAGTCGAGCGCGGCCGCCCCGTCCGTCTCGCCCGTTGAGATGTCTCTTTCAATCTCCTCCACGGCTTCCTCATCGATCTGCTTGCTACCGCCCAGTCCAAGCATGACCTCGTGGTAAAAGCGATAAAAGAGACTCAGCGCCAGCGCTCTTCGATATGAGGCCATGCCGCCCGGAACGCTGAAGGGTAGGTTGAAATCCTGCTCAAGCGCGTTCATGGCGCCTTCCAATGTGTCGAGATCCGCGAAATTCTTGCCGACCAGGAATTCCATGGTCTTCTTTGCAGCTATGGTCCACGCCGCCATGCCACCATATACCAGGTTAGCTTCCTCGACGACACCGTCGTCATCGACCTTGACCCTCTGCGCACTAGTCACGATGGCGATATCGTCGTCCTTCCTCTTGGCTTGCTTATATGCTCTGAAAAACTCCCGCTTCGGTTGAGAAAGTGGTATTTTTATCGAGGCGATAATGGCGTCTGGCGCAAGAGCTGTTCGTCTGTAGCCTGTGAAGAAGCCCGACATAGGTATTTCTGTCGTCTCGCTTGCGGACTTGGCAATCAATACTGAATTTGATGCCATGAAGCAAGGATTGAGATCAGAGATGGGTGAGGCAGTGGCTAGATTCCCGGCCGGTGTGCCCACGTTCCTGATCTGCCTCCCTGCGAAGTATTTCAGCTGCTTGTGCATCGCAGCGAAGACCTGTGCCCTGTCTTCACCATAATGCTTAATGGCTTCGAGACATATATCCTCTAGATCCGTCAGGATGACATTGCCGCCGACCTCGACATGGTCGTCGTTAAAAGAGTAGCGTCTCAGCTCGGGAATATCTCCCACGAAGACAGAGACAGGGTATTTCATGGCCTTGAACTTGACCTCAATCTGTGTCTCCGTGCTGCCTCCGATAATCTTGGCTGCCGGGTGCACGCTCTTTATTTCAAGCAACTGCTGCAGAGTGACTGGCCGGTACCACTTCTTCCTCTTGTTGCCGAACACCAAGGGTTTGAAGTCGTGTTTCTTGAGCGGTGGCGGAAAGATGAGCTCCGTGTCGGGTTTGTACTCGATGAAACCAGGCGGCGTAAATCTCTTGATCGGCTGGTCATCGCCAACGCCGTTCCCGTTCATCTCCTTGCAACACCCGCCGTCCTTTCCGTTCCCATTCCCGTTTTCCATGCAACATCCACTCCCGCCATTGCTGGTCGCCTTGCCACAGCCTGCAGTGACACTGAAGGTCCTGGCGGCGTCCAAAATCGGTCGATATCCCGTACACCTACACAGGTTGCCATCGAAGGCCTCCTCGACATCTTCATCCGTGGGTGCGTCGTTGTTTCTCAACAAAGCATACAGGCTCATGACGATGCCGGGCGTGCAGAATCCACACTGGGATCCATTGCCCTTTGCAATCCGCTCTTGGGCTGGATGTGGAGACTTGACATTTCCTATCCCCTCGATGGTGATGACATGCTTCCCGTCGACGCTGGCTAGTGGAGCCAAGCAGGCGTTGACGCTGGCGTGGTAGATCTTTTTGGTGGTGGGGTTGTACTGCGAGATGACGACGGTGCAGGCACCACAGCCTCCTTCTGAGCAGCCGCTGTGAGTGTGTCAGTATTGATTTCTGCACCAACATATATGTAAGTGGCACATTGGCGTGCGGCATGTCGATGTGCCCCCGTGTGAGTGGCAGGGCCGTATCCGCGAAAAATACATACAGCTTGGTGCCTGTCAACCCGATGCCTCTCAGATACTCCAGCAGAGTTACCTCCGGATCAACCTCATCCAAGACGACCCGCGTGCCATTCAGATAGAAGCGGATGGTATCATCATAAGCAGTCGTCAGCGTATCCAGTCGCTGCGGCCCGTCTCGCTCGGGCGATATTGCGATTGGAGCCATGATGCACAAGTGGCGGCGCTGGGAGGGCGTGTGATGTGGTTGGCTCTGGATGTTCACATGGCATCACCCGCATGCAGATGTCGTGAAACAAGACCAAATTGAGAGGAAGTTTCAACGCAATGCAAGAGACCAGAAGGAGGAGGGAGGGAGGAGGAGGGAGGCTGGCTCAGTCAGCAATACGTTGACAAGTAGAATGAGGAAGTCAAGAACGGCAAGAAACATGTCCTGCTGATACCAAACGAAAGCTAACGGGATTGGTCCTTCCTTGTCCGCGTGTGTTTGCTGGCGGGCTGGGCGCGGTTTGCTGCGGCGTGCGGAGATATCGGGAGCGGCCGCCCGCTGCAGAGACGCCTGCAGAGGAGGCCTGTAGAGCCTCTCGTCTAGATATCCCTTCTTCGGCCCCCTTCAAGGTTGACCGCAAAACTTAGTACTACGTACCCGTCGACTATCGTTTGGCACTTGCGACACGGCATTGTTTTACGTGGTCAGAGCTTATCAACGGTCAACAGTCCAGAGCTCAAGAGTCCAGTTCCGACGAAAAGCGGCTCCGCCGACCTGGGCCGAGATCTGGAAGCCCGGCAGCGGTGCTACTGTAAAGTACAATCCATCGCTTCCACTCAAAAGCCCCGCTCCGCCGGCGGGAGGCGAGCGGCCTGCTCCGGAGCTCGCCGGCCACTTCGCCTCCCCTCCTGATCTCCTTCTGCAAGCGCTGAGCAGGCGATGGTGAGTTAGAAAAGATAAATTCGAGCTCGCCTTGAACAAAAAATCAATGCGATTACTTCAGCCCTGCTGCATCTTTGACTTTCTGCTCTAGGTCTGAGACGCCAGGTGACGAAGTTCCTCGAGGCAAGTCACACTGTGCCTCGATGGGAAAAGCAAGAGATGCGTCGCAACCGTTACTGCATAGGCTGCCAGGGCTGCATACTTAGGCTGCAGGCGTGCAGACATGCAGATAAACATGCAAACATGCAAATATGCAAATATGCAAACATGCAAACATGCAAACATGCAGACACACAGACCATGAGCGCACGCCCCACGCCGCCACGCTCAATCGCACGAATGCGGCCTTGACAGCGATCTGCGTGTACCGACGCGCCTTGGAGACACAAAGCCGATGCACCTGGAATGCCCCATGCCGGGAGCTCGTCCCAGAATTCTTCTCTGCATCCCCCCCCCCCCGTCGACACAGCCGTCCCCCGTAAGGTGAACATCGATAGTCAGTCGGTCTTGGCGGCTCCAACATGAGACGATCCACAGCGTGGTCGTGGGGTGAAAGATGTCCCGCCAGCGCGCCTCTTAGCTCCAGGGGCCTCGTGGCCTGGGCCGGGGACGCTGGACTTGGGGGGCCGCGGCAGCCAGATTCGGACTGGGCCGCCCTGAGCTCGTGGATTGGAGGTGCTGGAGACCCGTCTTTCGTCCTGGTGGTCGTCCAGTAACGATCTTGCTGCAGAAGAACCGGCGAAGAACAATTTCCCGCCAAGTTTCGGAGCACAGGTCCCTATCGCAAGAGTGGGGTTAGATTGAGCCGCGCCCGCGTGCCGCTGACAGCACACGTTCGCGGGCGGCATCGAGTGGCAGCCCCTTCAGAGCAGGTCTTATGCCAGGGATCCGAGCTGTTCGAAGCTTGCCCAAATTGGCTTTGACAGAGCTGTCACAAGTCGCCCCAAAACGGGGCGGAACGTGAAGTCTATATGGCATAGTGCGGCCGCACATTAGTCCACCGACCAAAAAGGTGGTTCCCACTTGGCGCTTCAGGACCCTGAAAGAGGTATCCAGGTCGCTCGGCAGAGGCGCCTCGTTCAAGTCGTGTATGGGAGTCAGAGGATTACCAGTGTCGAATATCTGCGCACCCAAACCCGGTCGGGGCGCATTTGCATTGAGCTCGTTCAGCCCGCGCGTTTGAAATTCGCCGTAGGAGGGTACGACGTATCCTTGCAAAACGCTGTCTTGATATGTGTCTTGATATGTATATATATATATATATATAGACGAGGAGCTCTGCTCAGGCCCACTCCAGTACCGTTACATAGCAGTGGGACCGAGTCAAAAAACAGCATTCCACGTCCTCGCAAAGTCAATCATTCTCACTCGTACGATTACACAGTCCACGGTCGAGGAACACCAGGACCAGTCAGGATGGGTAGCCACGCCAGCAACAAGTTTTACAACATCATCAACGGCGAGAAGCGCTCCGCCGCGAAGTTCCACCAGGTCACAGACCCGCGGACGGAGGAGCCCCTCTGGGACGTGCCCATCGCGACGCCCGAGGACCTGGAGGAAGCCGTCGCGGCTGCGAACAAGGCCTTCCAGACATGGAAGAAGACGACCATCCCCGAGCGCCAAGCGGCGCTGGACAGGATGATCGAGGTGATCGAGGCGAACGCCGCGGAGCTGGCTGACCTCGCGAGGAGGGAGACGGGCAAGTCCACGCTCATGGGCCAGATCGAGATCGGCAACACGTCGAGACAGATCAAGGTTATTTGTGAGTCTGCCACCACCAGCAGCGCGCAGTAGATCCCGCGCAGCACAGTACTCACGTCCGTCCAGCGAGCCAAGCCCTGCAGGACTATGTGCAACACGAAGACGACAAGGTCAAGGTGGTCGCCACGCACCCGCCGCTGGGCGTGGTAGCCGCCATCTGCCCGTGGAACTTCCCGGTGATCCTGTCCACCCTGAAGATCGCGTCGGCGCTGATCACGGGCAACTGCGTGATCGTGAAGCCCTCGCCCTTCACGCCCTACGCCGTCCTCCGCCTCGTCGAGCTGTGCCAGCCCGTCCTCCCGCCGGGCGTCTTCCAGGCGCTCAACGGCGGCGCGGACCTGGGCGCGCAGATGACCAGCCACGACGGCGTCGCCAAGGTGTCGTTCACGGGGACCATCGCGGTGGGCAAGCGGATCATGGCGGCGTGCGCGGGCACGCTCAAGAAGCTGACGCTCGAGCTGGCCGGCAACGACGCCGCCATCGTCTGCCCGGACGTCGACGTCGCCGAGGCCGCGGGCAAGACCGCCACGGGCAGCTTCTTCAACGCGGGCCAGATGTGCGTGGCCACCAAGCGTGTGTACGTGCACGAGGACATCTACGACGACTTCCTGGCCCGGTTCAAGGCCGAGGTCAAGGAGAAGTACCGCATCGTGGGCGACGGCGAGGTCCCCACCGTGTTCGGCCCGGTGTCGAACAAGGCGCAGCTGGACACCGTCAAGAAGATGCTCGCGGACGCGGAGAAGAGGGGCGTGAAGATGGAGAGCTACGAGGACAAGATCCCCGAGAAGGGCTACTGGGTCCCCGCCACGGTCCTGGAGAACCCGCCCGAGGACGCGCTGTGCGTGAAAGAGGAACAATTTGGTAGGTTCCGGCCGATTTTATGACATAATCCGTCCGTCGTTCAGGCGGCTGCAGTTATCTAACTCGAATATAGGCCCAATTATCCCTATCCTCAAGTGGCGCGACGAGGAGGACGTGCTCGCCCGCGCGAATCTCGACAACGCAGGTCTTGCGGCGGCCGTGTACGCCAAGGACATCTCACGCGCCGAGAGTATCGCGAGGAGACTCGAGGCCGGGTCCGTGTACATCAACACGTTTGAATTGCCCAACGAGAATGCCTTCTTCTCGGGCTTCAAGGACAGCGGGCTGGGCGGCGAGATGGGCAAGCAGGGCTTGTTGAGCTACTGCTACACACAGAGTATTCACTTCTCCAAGGTCTGAGCGGCTGGAGCCTGTGGGGAGTCTGCTGAGCTGTGCTTTTGGTGAGTGGAAGGCGTCTTGCAGTGATGGACAAGGCACGGTCATTTTTGGACGGTACGAGGCATTTTGCAGGCCTGAACAAGTTAGAATTACCAATGGTAACGAGGTTGCTATAGGACACTCGACGGCCACCAGCGGGCCAGTCCTGCTTGGCCGCACGTAGCGTTGCTCGTTTTCTCTTTTCGCGTTCTGTGTTTGACAGCCAACGTTCTCTCGTGGGGGGCGGGATTTTGCATGTGAGCTGACTGTCCTTTGCGCATGCTCAAATCAAGTGGCCTCCACTCATTTTGGCCTCCATGTAGTGGTCCTTAGCCCTTCAAGACAGCCAACCAGCTCAACGCACTTGATTTGCATCTTCTCTGACTCAGGTCTGGTCTGATGCTGCCCTCAAGCCACGAGTGTACCATGTGTTCTGGAAAGAGAGAAGAAAAATTAATGACAAAGGAGAAGCATTGTATTGAAATCCATTGTATGCAAATAGTTGCATGAAGCAAATGCGGCGAGTTCTCGTGAATTGTCCCTGGACTGTGTCGTGATGGACCCAATCATCACAAGCGGCTCTGACTGGGATTTCTAGCCAAGTACGGCAAGTACGGCTTTGAGCGTGTCGCGCCAGGGGGTTGGGTGCTGGAGCCGGCCACTGCATCCTCCCCGGCCTCGGCTTAGCATCAGCGGTCATGCCTCATTCATTGACAACCCAAGCTCTTGATCCTCTTAGCACTTTTAACCATCTTTGCTTCTGTCTATATCCCAACAATTCTCCTCATCTCTCCTCGCTTCGCCCTTGCCAATACTCTGGCAGTTTCTTCCTCCAGCTGCAACAAGCAATCATCCGCAAAACCAAGCTTTCCCCACGCCGTAACCCCCACGTTATATCGCTGTCTCGAGGTTGTTCAGTGACATGAGCCATCTCAAGTTATCTACCTCTTGTTGAAGGTTGAAGGGCGGTACGACTTGTCACTTGCCGCGCCCCACGACCCTGCCGGTTGACAGATTTCGGTAGTCAAGATATCCGTGGAAATTTACCTCTCGCGAAATCCTCTGAGGTAGCTGAGAATATCTCACCATGCCTCCACCAAACACTCCTGTTGTGGCTTCCGACGACGAGGAATCGGAGACGTATGTGGATGCCCTCCAAACCGCACAACGACCCGACCCGTACATACCAAGACCTCCTCGACGCCGAGCACCTGAGAAGAGGGTCGTCCAGAAAGAAGTCGACTGGTCGAGGCTCGAGTACGTTGACGAAGTGGACGAGAACCTCAAGTGTGCCATCTGCAAGGCTCCCTTTCACATGCCAGTCACGACCATCACATGTGGCCACGACTTTTGCAAGCCTTGTCTCGACCGACATCTGCACTTCGTCTTGCTGCGGTCCGGCGAGACCGCGCCCTGCCCGATCTGCAGAGGGGAGCTCGACTTCAGACGCAGGGCCCCTCTGCCCGGCGAGACTCGCAGCGATGTTGTCAGCGTGGGCTGCTGTCGCACCTTGCATGGCATGCTAGATCAGCTCCGCGTCATGTGTCCCAACACCGCGCGGTCTTGCTCGTGGTCTGGGCCGCGCTCGGACGTCGAGCAGCACGTGCTTCGCCATTGTCCGCACGCCCGGGAACTCTGCATCATGAAATCATGCAACGAGGTCATCGATCGAGGCTCTCAGACGAAGGAATGCCTGCACTACGAAGCGGCATGCGAGTTTTGCGGTGTCGGGGTTCTAAAAGCTGAAGAAAAGATCCACCGGAAACTCGACTGCCCGCGTTTTGAGGTGCCATGCGAGGCTTGCGGAAAGTCCTATGCCCGAGAGATGGTCCTCTCGCATCAGAAGGCCTGCTGGGAGGAGACGACGCTTTGCCTCTACGCGACTGAAGGCTGCTCGACCACGGCCACACGGGAGGAACTCATGCATCACGAGCAGCTTTGCGTGTATGGCCGGCTGAAAGAGATTGCAGAAGCTGAGGCCGTGAAACGCGAAAACGCGCAAATGAAGTCGCAGCTGCACCTGATGAAGAACGCGATTCGTCAGACCCAAGAGGAGCTCGAGGAGGTCGCGACGGCCGGACGAAACCACGAGTCTTTCAAGAACAGGATCGAATCTGAGATGAAGCAGCTCAAACGCCTTCTGGGGGAGATCACGGGGCATCGCGCACCGTCTGTCTGGTCAAGCGCCACCGCGGAGGGACTCTCGGCCGAACTGAACACCCGCACGGTGGAGATGCTGCACGAGATGCACATTCAGAACGCGCGTCACTTCGAGGCGAACTCACGTCACTTTGAGGCGGTGTGTAGTCGTATTGCACCTCTAGAGCAGACTCAGTGGCACATGAACAACCAAATCGGATCCCTGATCACGCAGGTCTCCTGGTTGATGCGGTCGAACCGCACACAACTGGCGCAGAACGTCTTCGGCGGCGGGGGCGCCTCGACCTCTGGTTCCACTTCGGTGTCGGCGGCGGCGAGAGGCAACAATGAATCGAGCCCAGCACCTGCGGAGCGTCGTCAGAGCGACCAGACCGATCAAAGGGCACGAATGTGATGAAGGGGTCCGAGTATAGAGCCACACCGATGCGCCAAAGTCTGGATCGGCGAGTGACGAGAACGAAAGAATTTGGCCCATCCACACCAGCCTCGGTTTTCGCCTGCCTTTGGAAAGACCTTTCCCATGACAGCTTCAGCTGGTCCCCTCCCCCTTTCCTTGTTTGGTCTTTTACAGAATATCACTTCGTCGTTGACCACGCAGGTGGGCTGGAACTGCGTTGATCGACTTTATATGGAGAGAAGCGTCCTTCCATCCCGGAGTTGAGTCGGAACCTGTCTATGACGATTCGTCTCGAGCAGCGGCCGGGGGAAATTCTTTTTATGGTTTGTTTTTCCTTACCTTTTTGATTCCATATTTTGTGTCCTACGGTTCCAGCAAGGCGTCCAGACTGTTTCAGGGGCTACCTAAGTTACTCTACGTTTGCGAACTAGGACATGTTATACCCAGGGTAATACGGCGTTTGGATTTAGTCTGGTGCTATGTACGCTACGGTGCGAATCTGAATTCCTGAAGAGATGCTGCACATGCTGGGTTGAGTTGAGGGTGGTACTGCGACGTCGGGCTTTTGCGCCGCGAGGTTTCAAGGGCCCTAGGCGCAGGGCTGAGCTACTACATGGTTTTCTACGACTTGCGTCGAGCTTTCGAGCAAGGCTGTCTACATGAACACCCCTGAACTTTGGTGATTCGGCTCGTCTAAACCCGATTGTTGAGTTCTCAGTTATTCTCCCACACCTTCAATGACAGGGGGTCTTCCTACCTAACGATCAAGCTGTGGCAGTTGTGTTCTCGCATGTATTTCTACCTGACACTAGTACTCAGATACCTAGGTAATCAAAACGAGGCTTGGGTTCAGCAATCGTAGTCTATCTCAGTGTCACTGTACAAAGCAGGTGAGCTTCTCGAACCTTTTCAGTCCTCTCAAAATTACAAGCCCATGCCCCGTCACAAACCTCAGAATCCATGATCAGCACATTCGAAATGAGATCCGAGCCTGAATTACTAGTATATCCGGCACTCTCTCTGGGCCATGCCTTAGAGTTACTGAGCCTGCTGAGGTGCAGTCAAACAAAAATATTGGAAAGCTAGGAGAAACAAATTTGGCATTGACGTGTGGTGCGCCTGTCTCCACGTTATTTAGATTTCCTTTCGTCCCAGTAATGCGGACTCGGCTGATCTCCCTCATGATGGTTGAGAGCTACAATTTAGCCACAAGTCGTAGCGCGGGACGGGATGTCACCTTTGCCCCTGGTGGCACTGGGGGAGATCAACGACGTCTTAGTCCTGCTCTGGCTTGAGCCGGTGAGTCTCGGCAGATGTGATGATTTCCATTTGGTTCTTTTGTATAAAAAGGGGACACACCTCTCTGCGTGGGGTCTGGTGGTGGCGAGAGGGCGGTTCTCACAAGCCCTCACGCCGCCTGTGTCCTCTCAGAGCCGAACAAAATGCGCTCCTTTCTCCCCGTCCTCCTCAGCCTCGCGGCCCTAAGCGCACCGAGCTTTGCGGGTCGTTTGGCCAACACGTCGACGACGCTGACCCTCAACACACAGGAGAAGTACCAATCGATCACGGGCTTTGGCTTTTCCGAGGCATTCCAGCGCGCCTACAACATTATCAATCTTCCTGAGCCCCAGCGCTCTGAGGTCGTTGACCTACTCTTTAACACAACGGCTGGCGCCGGCGCGGGCTTCAGTATCTTGCGCAATGGACTGGGGAGCAGTCCCAACTCGACCCAGGACTTCATGAACACCATTGAGCCTGTGACCCCTGGCGCGCCGGAGAACACGCCGGAGTACTTCTTTGACGGGAAGGACTCCGGCCAGTTGTGGGTTTCGCAGCAGGCTGTGAGTTTGTCGCTCTCCCGACCAGCCTCCTTGAGAGCACAGCGCTGATTCGATGTAATCAACTAGGCCAATTATGGCGTCGAAATATTCTACTCAGACGCCTGGGCAGCGCCGGGGTTCATGAAGACCAATGGCTTTGACTACGGCGGCGGCACGCTCTGCGGCGTCCCCGGGAGGTCATGCCCGTCCGGCGACTGGCGGCAGGCCTACGCCAACTACCTCGTCCAGTACATCCAATTCTACAAGGACGCAGGCATCCAGATCACCCACCTCGGCTTCCTCAACGAGCCGGACAACGCGACCCCGTACGCCTCCATGGTCATGAACGGGACGCAGGCCGCGGACTTCATCAAGGTCCTGGCGCCCACGCTCCGGGCGAACCCCAACTCCACCGACACCAAGATCGCGTGCTGCGACGGCACCGGGTGGCAGGTGCAGGCGGACCTCACGCGCGGGCTGGTCGAGGGCGGCGCCGGGGGCCTGGTGGGCGTCGTCACGGGCCACGAGTACACGAGCGCGGCGGCGTTCGCGCAGCCGACGGACCACGAGGTCTGGGAGAGCGAGTACTCGGACCTCGCGAGCAGCTGGTCCGTGGCGTGGGACACGGCGCCCGCCGGCGGCGGCGGCGGGGCGGGAGACGGCCTGGTTTGGGCGAACACCGTCCACCAGGCCCTCACAGCTGGCAACGTGAGCGCGTGGCTGTGGTGGGTCGCTACGCAGGATCAGATTACCAACGGGGACAGGAACGAGAAGCTGATCCGGGTCGACAACACGACCAACACGTACCAGGTGTCGAAGCGGTTCTGGGCCATAGCCCAGTACAGCAGAGTGGTCAGGCCCGGTGCCGTGAGGGTGGCCCTCGAGTCGGGTAATGCTGCGCTCAACACTACGGCGTTTGTCAACGCGGACGGTTCGGTGGTGGTCAATGTCATCAACAACGGCAGGACGGACACTCCGCTGGATTTGGCACTAGGAGAGGTCGAGGCCGATGATGCGAGGGCGTGGCTCACGAACACGCAATATGAATATGAGGAGATCGATACGGATATCTCGGACGATGGTAGTACCGTGTTTGTCTCGGTGCCGTCGAGGGCGATGATCTCTGTAGTGGTTACACCCGCTTCGTCGGGTTCTTGAAAAAGCGTACGCTACCCGGCGGAAAATTTTGATAGTTTCATTGATGGATCATCGTTACTTCGAGGCATGCCCTCGCGTGACTTCGTTACAACTTTCCTCCATTATGTCGGCCATCAAACGAAAGGTGTAGTGTGAAGTTCGGTGGTACTACATAGGCACGCTCGCCACTCCATTGCCTCCGTGTGATCGTTCTCTGGACGGTCTAAGACTAGCGCGAAGGGAATCCTTCTTGGCTCTCGGCATATTCGCAATTGATCGGTGTGAAGCGTTTTGTGCTTCAAGATTGCTCAGCCTAGCTATGTGATATCTAATTCTAGTGTGCAAATCTGAAATCCAACCTCTTGTTCCCGTGGTCTTTGGTCGTAGCCAAATACTCATCCCTCTCCTCCGACGACATACTCTCCCAGACACGGTCCCTTTTCTTGTTTCGCCATGCGTAGTAGAACTTGATAAAAATAATCAAGGTGGTCGACCACGCCAGAATTCCCAGGAGCACCTTGTTGCCGGTTCGGTAGTGCGGCGCGTCGTTCGTGCGGTAAATCTAGTAGCCTGGTCAGCACCGTAGCGCGGGACAACGGCGCGTGGGGTGGACTTACGTTTGATGCGATGATGTTGCTCGCCTGCACGCACATGTTGTAGATGGCGCTGCCCACAGTTCTGGTGCGGACCGAGCCAGCATTTCTCGACGTCAGGGCCACTGTTTGAGAAGCGGTCAGTATTACGCAATGTATATTATTCGGCTCGCAACCCCCGGAAGAAGGCAATGATGTACTTACCCAAGATAGCATGCACATAAGGGTACCCGATGAGCAGCATGGCTAACGCGTACCACGCCCAGGGGCTCGCCGAGGATGGCAGGACTTCCAGCGCGACCAACAGAGGAAGACACCAGACCTGACTGACGATGACAGTCCACATGCGCTGATTCCACTTCTCCGAGACCCAGGTCCAGAAGAGCAGCTGGATGCCGAACAGCACATAGGCAGGGATGGTCAACAGATTCGTCTCGAAGGTGCCGAAGCCCAAAGACTTGAGCTCCAGAGTGATGTACGCCGTCACGGGCGTCACGGGGATGGACCACGTCAGGCCCAGGATGTAGATCGGCCAGAGGTCGTAGTCGCAGAGGGCCTCCCAGAGCAGGCCGAGCGTGAGGCCCTGACGGTTGTGCATGCCGCCCTTGGCCGGGTCGTCGCGCAGGATGCGGTTCACCATGATCTTCTCCTCGTGCTCGGTGAACCAGCCGTCCTTGCCGCGGAACCACGAGGCCGTCTGCGTGGGCGACGGCGGGAGGTAGAACCAGCTGAAGATGCCGATGAGACAGGTCAGGGCGCCCTCAATGGCGAACAGCCACCGCCAGCCGGCCCAGCCGGTCGTGTTCCGCAGGTGGAGGATGCCGTACGCCAAGAGGGCCGAGATGATGTACGTGGTGATGTACGCGCCCCAGAAGAAACTCAGGCGGATCGGCAGCTCCTTGCTCTTGTAGAAGAAGCTGAGGTACAGCACGCAGTCGGGGATGAATCCGCCCTCGAGGAGACCCAAGAGCGCGCGGGTCGCGTAGAAGGTCTTTTCACCCGTAAGACGGCATTGGCAGATTGCCACAACCGACCATGCGCACATTTGGATAGGAATCCCTGAATGAGCCAAGGTTAGTGATGAACATCTTGGTCGTTGGTGTGCAAACCAGGCAGAAGAGCAGACTTACAGACGTCAGGGCCGAGTTTCTTCGAAATCATCTGAGATGGTAACTCGGCGCACAGAAAGCAGAGGTAGAATATCGTCATTCCGTAGTTGTACTGGTTCGTAATCAAGCCTAGGTCGTCCAGCATATTATCCGAGAGGGCCTGTGAGATGTTGCCACGGTCCACTGCAAGGGGCTCCAGTCAGTATACTGCGGATGCGAGCACATTTTCCAAAGTGACATAGGATCCTTTGATGGTCAAGATCACCATGGTAGAAGCGGATAATCACTTCGAAAACACCCAGCAGGCCTCCTTGCCAGAAATAATCCCCGAGGACGAGAAATTGCTTACATTGAAGAGCGAAGAACATGAGGCAGACGAAGGAACAGATCTTATAGTCCAGCTGTACCAATGGTCAAAGTCAGTCCGGTACCCTTATGACACGGCAAGAGCCAGATGCGATCTCGACATGTTGCGCGTCTGCCCTTGGACACCACAAGGCGCGTCGTTTTTCTCTGAATGTATCCAACGGGATTGCGAGGGCTTCTACATACCCTTCTGATGAGCTTCGTCTCCTCGGCCGCTGACCAGCGGTAGAGCGGGTCGTATCGATGCACCCCTTCATACTCAGCTATGGGCTTGTAGGACTCGATGTTGCCGCCGGTCGCAAAGACGCCTCCGTCACTCTGGCCAAGCCTCACGGAGCCATCCCCGGAGGACGAGTCCACGACGGCGCCCTTCGCTATCTCGGCGTCGCCAACATCATAGACGCTGGACTCCGCAGGGGGTGCGGGTGTCGTCATGATAGTCGGGTCTTTAGTCGCCCTCTGGCTCACCACAGAGAAGTAAACAAGCCGATGGACAAGGCTGTTGAGGGTATAAGGCGCTCTGGGCGAGGACGATTGTTGTGAGAGGTCGGAGTGGGAAGACACGAGACGAGGTCACCCGAGGGTAGCATCTTGATATACCTCGAAACGAAAGTATACTTGCGGACCGCAGATCCACACAGCATGCATAATGAAAAATGATTCCTTGTTACACGACCTATTCCCTCCCACGTTCCCACTGCAGAGTGGCAAGGACATGGGGACGCGGGTAGGGGGAAGAAATGGTGTGATTTGGGCTAAGGTGACATTACTGCAGTGGATGCCAGAAATACTGGACGCAAGGCAGCGTCACATTTGGAGGAGAAGAGAGACAGCTGGCAGCACGCGTTCGTACCTATGGTGTGAAGTGAGCATGTTACTTATTAGCCGATCCTGAATAGAAATGGAGCCATCATGCTGGATAGGACTGGGCAGTCCGTCGAGAGAAATCGACGTCCAGGAGGACGAGCAGTAGCAGACACGGCTCACTCGAGCACATCGCACTACTACTACGAGATGAGGAGACCAAGGCAGCTAAGCAATAGCCCGGAGAATTTCGGGGAGTCTTATTTCGACGGCGAGTCCACTTCAACTGCACACGCAAGCTCCTCAAGGGTTCACCAGTACAGGTCTGGGCTCGGCTGAGCCGGCGATAATGGTTGCTAAGGCTGGAACCCGAACGCCGTTGCTGTGAATCCGACGGGCTGGGTCTGGACAACAGGGTATGCCCCTTGGTGATTCCAGATGATACTCTTGACAGCGCTATTGACGTCCTCGAGGCTGAAGCAAGGCCGGTCCCGACAGCGTGGGGACTGCATCCGACGCTGAATGCAAAAGCAATGCGAGGTGCATTGTGCAATATGGCGTCAACGCCGCGTAGGACGGCCGGGTCGAGTCTCACGATCCTATCTTTTTGCTCCACCCCAGACTTGGCATGAACAAGAGAAATCGCGGCCGAGGGAAAATCGTGGGTACAGCGGGAATAAGTCATGTACAAAAAGCTTTTAATTGCTTGATGATAGGTTTGGGGGCACTCACTCGCCGCGGTTCAGCGAGATCCAGGGACTTCAGAATGCACCCGGTGAGGGGATCAATTGCGTGCTAGATCCCGCGCATCTCGACATCGATAAGCGCAGCGCCCCGACTATAAGAAGAAATGGGCCGACAGCCGAGTCAATAGTCCTGGGCCAGACTCACCTCGGTCGAATATGCCTGCCAGATTGCATGTCTTACTGATGCCATAACATCCAGAGAGAGAGAAACATAAGATCTTTCCATGTGTGCAGTCTCGGTGTCTATCAATACGTATGGTCTGGACTCAAGGATAGGGTATCATGGATGCCGAGCGTTTCCTAATGTCTAGGGGAATCCAGCTGAAACGCTGCAGATGAACAATCAACGAAATCTTGGAAGTTGCCTTCAACAATGGTGTGTGGTGTGTAAGTCGTGATCCAGAGCAGGCCAGTGCCGAGAACCGAAAACACGCTTCATGTTTCCTTCATAGATGCGATTTTCTCAGGAGGTTCCTTCGCCCGCCGAAGCATGATCCTCTTCCGGAGCGGGCCCCTCGGCAGCCAGCTCCTCGATCGCGTCTTCAGGGGTCACCGTACTGCTTGTTGCTGAGTCGGCAGCTCCAACCTCGGGCGCTTCAAGAGCGGCAGCCTCAGCCTCCTCGACCGATGATTCTGCCGCGACCTCCTCCAAGACCGCCGGCGCAGAAGCAGCTGCAGCCTTCCTTTCTTTGTAGGCCTTGAGCCTTTCCTCCCTCTGCCTAACAAGTTCGCGTTCACTCTCTACTGCCTTCAATCTCCTCACCTCGACGTCCTCCCTCTTGACAACGCGTTTCAACCCCTCGCTCGCCTGTATCAGCCCGTCAATGCTAATCGCGTGGTTAGTCATTTGATGGTTGATATAGGTGTACACCGCCGCAGGCGTCTGGCAGCCCAGGAGCTGCTGCTCGTTGAGCTTGAGCAACGCGAGGGCTACCTGGAAGAGGAACGTAGAGCCGTCTCCGAAACAAAGCACGACGTCCCACACACGGAAGAGCGCCTCAGCGGAGAGGCAGTCAGTGAACACGGAGAGAAACCACTGGAAGGTCATCGTCTCGAGAGCAATACCGAGGTCGTCAAAGTGGGTAGAAAGACGCGGCAGCACCTCGGAAACGTAGCTGCGGAGAACCTGCTGGTCGGCGCGAGACGCCAGAAGGCTGTGGTCGTAGTAGCCAGCCGGCAGGATCTTCTCGATCATGCAGGTCAAGATCCAGAATGCCTCCTCGGCAGAAGGCATGATAAGTAGGAGGTTGGCAGTGATCAGATTCATGCCTTGGCAATAGCCCACTTCTGGATTGCGGCGTGAGTATGCCATGAGCACCTCGTCGAGCTTCTGCACACCCGGTCCTTTGCGGAAGAAAATATTGTCTGTCAGCGTCCTGTTTATGTCGGCACGGATTTGCTGGACTACTTCAGGGTGGTCTTCTGACTCGGGGCGCGAAACCAGGTCGTCGTAGTAGCCCGGGACGCGCATGTTATTCGCGCCAGAGCACTCGGCCCATATCTTGGCCCTCATCAAGACTGGTATACCACCCAGAACAAGCCGGTTGAACTCGTTCCACTTCGCCCGGCCGACCTTGCCCTTGTTCGCCCAGTTGGCAACGCCAATCAGCTCGCCGTCGGCCACGCGCGCCTCAGGCATCATGGCAGTGGCTTTCTGGAATCGTGCCTCGGCCGCGGCGGCGGCGGAGGCATCAGCAGCTTCGCCCTCTCGGCGGCGCTCGGCCCTGACCTTGCGCAGGAAATCGCTCCAACGCGTCGTCTTCTCCCGTTGTAGACCGTCATGCACCTCACTGAGCTGCTCCAGGAGGATTTTGACCGGCTCTACGTCGTCCTTGGCCCCGCTGCCCGAGTTTGGCTCTTCGCTGACAGTAGCGGGCTCTTCACTCACTGCGACCGTCGCAGCGCTTGCGCTGGGTACAAAGCCGTGGTCGTCCTCAGCGGTGATCAGAGGGGCCGGTGATTTCGGCATATCATGGATATCAGTCCCCTCCAGAACCTCGATGGTTGGGGCGCTGATAGATGGCGTATGTGACAGAAGCTCCGTGGGAAAGGTCGCGACTTTTAGGTAGTCCTGCCATTTCTTCACTTTGTCCTGGTCGTCGAGAGAAGACGGTGTCCCTGGCCGGCCGTCGCTGCCAACCTCGAATTTTCCGTTGCCACTATCGTCCATAGATACGGGAGATATGCTCAACCGGCCATTGGTGAGCATCTCAGTGCGGCTGCCTCTCTTAGTCTTCTTGGCCACCTGCTGCGCTTCCCTCTGCCGCTTCTTCCGCCGCTGGTCGTAGATGAAGCCAAATCGATCCGTCAGATACTCAGACCCAGTATAGTTATTGTAAAGACGCGTCAGTGTGGGTGGCTGCTCCTCAGGTGGTAGAATGCTGTCCATCTCGACGGGACCGTAATTCTCTTGATGTGTAGCAACATCAGTGGGCGGGGTCGAAGCCATCGTGTCCCATCGTTCCGTCTGTGGATTCCTCGTATTCAGCGTCTGAATATTGTGCTGGGTCGCCGTACGGCGCATTGCTGCAAGAGCCCCTCTGGCGCCTCCTTGAGTTGACACAACTCTCGGCGAAGCATTTGTCTGGGCGCTCGACGCCGATGGTGTTCGTATGGAGCCTCCCGCAACCGAGCTACTGGCTCGCCCCCTAGACTCGCCTTCTCTTGATGCAGGATTACCCCCTGCCACCAACCTCAACATTGAACTGGCGAGGGATGTTTTTCGATTCCCACTAACGGAACTGATGCTGGACGCGCGGCTACCACTTCGGATTTGCTCGTCAGGCGGATTGAACAGATCCTCTTGGATCACTGATCTCCGCTCCATCGGCGGCTTGACCACGGCTTGTTTTGTGTCGTCTCCGTTGACACTAGCGGGTCGGCTGTCTGACTTCCTGCTTGTTCCCCAGAGAAAATCCTTCCAACCCCTACTTGTTGCCCTTGCATTGTCGCCGTTTGCCGCAGAGGTCGAAGTGGCCCTGGCTCGTATCGTGGCATCGTTATCATCACCATACATGCTGCCGCTGATCGGCACAAAGTCATCCGACATGGCCTCGCCCACCATGTCCTCCACGGCTCCTTTCCTCGCGCCCGATGATTTTGCCTCCTTCTCAATGGTGCGCAGCCTCGTCTCCAGATCCAGATTCGACAGACCGCACTCCAGTATGATCTTGCGCAGCGCCCTCTCCCTCTCGTCTGCCCGCCGGCGCAGCGCGGCTATCTGCATGTCGCGCGTGGCCAGGTCCTCGGCGATGGACCGCACCAGCCCCACCGCGCCGTGCCGCGCGATGAGTGTCCGTATGTGCGCATCATCTGCGAGATGGAGCGCGCCGGGGACGGACTGCTGCAGCAGGGGCGCGGCATCATCGTCGAAGAGCGCGGTGCGCGGGCGCATGGAGGAAGGGAGGGCGGGCGTCGGCTGCGAGAGGAGCGTCTCAACAATAGAGATCGAGGACCGGCTTTGCGCTTCTGGGTGTGAGACCTGGAGCGCATTCGTTGTAGAAGCGCCCGGTGCCGGGGTGCTGTCGTCTTCCTGCCTGACCAACACTGGCGTAGGCGAAGTGGGAGTGGTGGGGCGCTCGTCGCTCGGCGATTCTGGGGAGAAGGATGGAAAAGAGGTTAGGGACTTGTCTGAGGGTGCAATCGACGAAGCAGAGCTGCCAGGCTGCGAGGGAAGCCTCTTCCTTTTACTTGTGGCACGGAAGGTGGTCGACCTCTGTGAGCTTCGGGACCTGACGGATTGCTGGGAGATGGAGCGCTCAAGCTCAAGCGGGGATGTCGACGTCAACGTTTCGTTGTCCATCTTGTGGCTCTTGGAGATGTCCCTCACTGGACAGGTCTCCTTAGTTTACCAGCTCTGGACAGCAAGGCTCCAGTCACCTTATCATGTTTGCAGAGCAGAGCAGAGCAGAACAAGAATTTGCAGAGTGCTGTCGTGGCTGTGGACCAAAATCAGAGCTCGACATGTGCATGAAGGGATGTGGATTCACTACCCAGAGTAATGCGCGAGGGACACTGACACACGTGCTGGTGACGGAGTAAATACGGTACCCATGTACGAATCATACGCAGGGATGATGTCGCTTATCGGCGCTAACTATAAATAGCAATATGTATTGTACTACTCCACACGCGCGGCAGCACCTGCAATGTGTCAAAATATGAGCTGCAAAAGGTAAAAAATACAAATCAAAAACATACGAAGCGCCGAATATTTGTAGGATCCATATGCAACATTGCAGTTGACATGAGAAAGAAATCGATCTGTGGCAGCAGCCACAAAGCCTGCCATTGACAGGGGCTGCCATGCTGGCTACCAAAATAGGCAGGCAGTGAGCTGGCGGTGGCTTTGCAAGAAAGAACCACCTGGAACGCTTGGGTATAGCTATCAGCTCTAAGTTGCGAGTGAAATTTGATCTGATTTACAATTTGACGACGACCGGATGCGTGCATTACATTCTGCCACTTATATGAATGCCATGTAATTCCACCTGCTTTGGCTTTGCTGTATTGGTGGATTCATCGAGAGCTCATCCCCGACGGACTGCCCTGGCCTTTGTTGACAGGTATATGCGCCGCCGTAAGGCTGTCTGTCATGTCGAGACGATTGTGTGGCATCCGTTGCCCTGGATATCATGCCGCCGGTGTCCCGAAAAGCCTCCGAGTGTCCGCAAAACCCGTCCAAGTTGAGAAATTATTTCGATACTTGATGAGGCACCGCTCGGGCCGCTAATTGTGCCATGGATCGTGCGACGTGGCCTGACGGTGCATGCCCAGGTGTGCTTGGTGGGTAAGTAATTATGCACCTACTTGAAATGGTCACGTCTTCGGGGGATCCAACATGAAAGGTATCCAGTGAATCGATTGGAATGGGAATTTTTTCTTTCTTTCTTCCTTTCCTGATTTGACACCAGACTCCATGCATCAAGAACTTCCTCTCGCACCCACAACCGTTTCCACCTTTCCTGTTAGTTCATGCTGAGATGATGCAGACTTCATTCAAACTATGTTCACACCACTGATGTCGGGGTCCTAGCGTAGCCATTGTGGTATTCTTCAGAGACATGCTCATAATCGTAGTTTCCAGATGCGTAATTGGTATACGAATGCTCGCTCATATTCATGGGATGGCGAGGATCCGGGGAGCTGAGAGGGCTGTTCATACCCACGGTGGTGGTCATGTCTTGTCTGGTCTTGGGCCAAGCACATTCTTCTGGGTATCTGTTACCATTTGCACGGAATTGTCTGAAGTCGACGTAGCAGATGATAAACACCCATGCGGAAAGGAGACTGGAGAGAATGCCGTCAGCTTGGCGCGCATGGAGTGATTGTAGAGAAAGACACACAGAGTACTCACGTCATGAAGATGGCCAGCACCACCTCGACCCAACCCAGAGTACAGACAGTACCGGTGCAGGTCTGTTGTACGTTTGCTGCCACCACCAGGTAGACGACTGCTACCCAGAAAACGATCTCCGCCCCGTTGATGATTGCGTACACCTTGAGAGACTTCCAACGCTTGAGGGCCTTGACATGCTCAGTCAAAAGTTGGTAGGCAATGAAGACGAGCGACTTGGCACCCTGCAAATTTCCTTTCTGTTAGTTTCATGGTCGAAGCTGGAAGCATTGCTTTGTGAAACTTACAAAGGCCAGACCCATTCTGCCTCCTCCCCGTAGGGACATCCCCATGGTTGCTCTCACGATAGTCAGAATGATGATTGGCAGGATAAAACAGATCTCCACGACGTGGATCCACAGCTTCAGATGAGGGTTGAGGAGGGCATGCATCTCGCTTGCGAATTTGCGAGATTCCGGGGCTGGAAGTTATAGATATTGTGGTGGGTAGATAGATCTTTCAGACCGCGTGGAGAGCACCGCAGAATAGCAGGCGATGATGATGATTTGTTATTGAAAGTTTTGGAGAATGCTATGATAACGTTGTCATTGTTTCCAATTGTGGGAATTGTGAAGTCTTTATGTCTCCATGATGTTCAGATATGAAAGACTTTTCTGCCTCGCCAATACAGTTCCAGGCCAAAGATCTATTCCAAGCCTCCTTGCATCCCGCCCATGTATACGATTGTTCTAGTTCTAGCCTCAGTCGGTCTCGTTCTCGATTAACGGGAGCGTGTTGTTTCGATTGTCCACGACGCGATGTGCTCACGGGATCTCGAATCCGAATACGCGGAGCCGCGGACCGAGATTCGCTTAACGCACCAAAGCATTCAAAGGTACAAATGCGCGGGAACACTATTGTGGAACAAGTAGACGCATTCTCGTGGAACAAGCGCGCCAAGGCAATGAAGCGAGCTGCCCGCGAGGCTGTATTAGAGTTCGCGCTCTCGACCGGCTCCATAAGGTTATGCCCAGGGCGGACCGCCCGCAATCGGACAATTTCTTCTGCAAACCTTGGAATCGGCCGAATCCGCTGGGGCACACTAGTCAGAGGACGTGACGTCGAAGTATCGCTCTGCGCCGCGTTCGAGACCACTTGCACTCGGCTTGCTGACTCGGTCTCGCGTACGTCCACGAATGTATTCAGAGCGCAGCGTCGTCATTTCCTGACCTGTGGCGCACAATTCTGGTGCGGTTGACAGCACCAAGTGCCAAGCTCGAGTTGCTCCGTGTCAACAGGCATTTGACTTGGATACTTCGACAAAAACTTTTCAGAGTGAATGAACCCCACAAGGATAGACAGGAATGCACAGCCAATCCAGAGGAGAATTCGATCTCGTAAGATTTTTTTGAGTCTCCTGCCGGGAGTTCCCCTCAACGGCTGAGTAACTACCTAGGTACCTAGGTACCTAGGTACCTACTCAGGCTTTGTCCTGAGTTGGGATTGGTGGCCTGCCACAATAGGGAAACATCGTCCGAGTCTGACTTCTCCCCTCGGCACGCGCACACTGCTTGCTAATCAAGTGTGGAAGGACCCAAGTACAGAGTACTGTCCCTGTGGCCAGGTCGCGGACGCGTCTCTCCCTTGGCTGGCGCGTGGCGCGTCGTTTGTTCCAAACCCGTCAGCCGGCCGTTGCTCACTCGAGGTCTCCCATCATAAGAGCTCTCTTCCATGGAGCTCTGGTGTCGGCGCAGCTCTCCCATGGAGCTCTCGAGGGTCAGACACTCCAGAGAGCACCGGTGCCTCGTATGCCGACACCTCGAGAGGTGTCGGCAATGTAGGTGGTGGTGCTTGAGGCGAACGAGCGGGCTGAGGAGGCTCGTGTGGCCTGATATGCTCGATGGAGATTAGTCTCCACGACCCTGCGTTCTCCATACCCGCGTCTCTCCTTGCCTCTTGGCGTCTTTGCCGGCGTCTTCACTCGTTGCCTCACCACAGTTGCAGCGAGTGCCCCTACCGCAAGGGCAAGAGGGACTCCGATGCCCACCCCGATCCCGGCCGCAGCGCCGGTCGAGACACCATCTCCGGTCGATTGATGTGCGGAGCTGGTCGCCGACGCGGTCTCTGCTATTGAAGTGGTGGGTTGGCCCGATTCTGCCGCATCCTTCGACGCACTGGCTGATGGTGTCGCGACCAAGGTGACCGTCGCCCGTGTCGTTGTGCCGCTGGAGACGATTCCGATGTCTGACGCTGCAGCTTCGCTGTACTGGAGCGATCCAGCCGAGATGGTAAAACTATCAGAGCAGTCGCCTCCAAAGCAGGCAACAAGGCCGGAGCCGCAAGTCATGACGCCGCAGTCGTCGTCGCCAACTAATCGTCATTCATCATCAGGGTCAGTATCTCACCGTTGCCGCAGGACTGGGCATGTCACCTGAGGAACAGAGTGTTGAGAATTTCAGGAAAATGTGACGTACTCTCCAAGCAGTACTTCGGACACGAGGACGAGTTCCAAGTCTGATCTGTACAGCCGCCGCGGTACATGCTCACTGTGTGGGGCTCAAAACACAGGCCGTTTGCTAGACAGTAATGGCCTGAGAAACAGCAAGCGCTGTTATTTAGGGTCCGATCGAGAAGGTCAGAGCACATCGGCTGTTGCTTGGTTTGCATTTGGCCAGTAGGAGGTCTCATTAGCAGCGAGTGCTGCTTTTCGGTGACAATAGAGCAAGAAGAGCCCTGAGAAGCATCATGATGAAGATACCTAGGTAGATATATCTCGCAAGAGTTGCGAGCAGTGCAGATTTGAACTCGCGAGCACCAGTTGCAGCGTTCAAAGATGGCAAGCCTTGAGGTTCTCGGTAAATGCAAAATTTCTGTCAAACATTGAAGACTCCTGCTCGATCCCATGGATATATGCTACTCATGGATATATGAGCACCCCTGATCATGCAATTCTATCCGCGATTGCCTTTCCGAATGCTTGAGGTTGCTTTTGCCCCCCCCCCCCCCCACAAAGTCCCTTCATTCAGCTCCAGGATACATGCATCGTCCTGCAGATTGAAACACTCAGAAGAGCACTGCTATGTTACTTTGACCCAAGATCGTCAGACGCCTAGAGTGCTTGTGCAACCACAGCATGCCTCAGGCCTTTATACATTTAAAGGCTCTTCCCTGCGTCAAAGAATACTGTCTAGGCGATCATTCATTCCCTTATGCCTGCATCTAATCAGACAAAGAGCGTCTTGAGTGGGACCCGAGTCGCCTGTGCTCGCTTCTATAATCTCGTAGTATGGGTTGAGTAGCACTTATTCTGAACCAAGGGCGACATCTGAGTCTGGATCTGTCCAATACCCCGGTGCACTTTTTCCACAACAACTGATTCGGATGTGAGAGACCACCCTGCTTCTAACGCGTTGCCAAGTGAGGAAAGCCCCAACACCGATCTCGATACCTCGCCTCCTCTCAACGGAATTTGCATGCCCCTCCTTTTATGTGATTCCAATGGTTCCATACATCCTGTGCTTCTGCCGTAAGTCCTATACCTATGCGTTGACTGCAGTCAAAGGTTAAAGCAAAGGCTGCTTTTGCTCGGGAGGCATATGTCAAAGGTGTATCCTTCCAAGGTTGCTAGCGATGGTGCTCCTGCAGAGCACGTAGAGATTGCTGAGCTGCGCATTAGTGTGGGCATAGCTCTGGAGTACCTAAGTAGGTACACAACCTGGGTAATGGACTGGGCATGAAGTCGCTGAAAGGAGGTAGCTTAGGGAGATGGAGTGTTAGGAACAGGAATTTTCACGATTGGAGCGTTGCCAGGCCATATTATAAACGTCGGATTCACTTCAGAAGCCCAACCTCCAATCATGCCTTGCACCGTCTTCCAAACTGCAACCCCATACGTCCAATTCTTTTCTTCAACCACGACACAGCTAACAGGGAGCGCACTTTCTTCCAGATCCAACTTGCCTCAGTCCATAGTTCTCACATACCAAGGCTTTGGCGCCACAGACCGTCACAAAGTCAAATCGGCAATAGGCAAACTCCATTGTACTTCTTTGCAATGGCTCTCATTGACAGCATCCGAAAGCTCCTTCTTGCACTCCAGCGCAAGGCGTCCCGAGTTGATTCGAGACACACTACCATGGCTCGAAGCAATGGGACCGAGGTTGGTGGTTTCTTCCAAGCCGACGACTAGGAATCTGATGCTGGGGCAATGACCGCACCGCCGTTCCCACGCAAGAGAACCCAAGACCGCCGCGCCTACGCAAACCGACAACTCGCCCTCAGCCCAGCCTCTGACCCGACCCGTGAGGATCGGCTTCACAGTACTGCGACGCAGGATGCCTGCAAGTCTGCTGCTGGTGCTGCTGAGGATACCACAGAAAAGCCCGAACGGGGTGAGCAGATGGGGTTCCCACGTCAGCGGCAACTTTGACTAATACACAAGCTTCAAGCCCGGCTTCCTTGTCGTCCCATGAGGACCAAACCTTCGACAAAGCTCGCTCGCGACACGCGGCCCGGAATCCTCTCCTACGTCTCCTTTTCCGACACTTTCGGACTCGCTGAGCCGTCGGCGTCGATGCAGACAGATCCAAAGCCGGCGGTCTTGATGACGGAGAAAGAGGTGCTCTCTGAACTAAACCAAGCAAGAAGGTTGGCCGACTGCCAGGACTGGGACCCTCCCACCGTCGTCTGCACAGAGCACTTCGATCCTCTGAGCAACTGCTGAACGTCTGGTGCGTTCACATCAGGACCTGGTCTGGCACTTGGGCTTTGCGAGCGGCGCGTCACCATCTCACTGACAAGTATAGTCGCCAAAAGGTGATCGCCCGGTGAGACCGCCATGAATGATCCTTGACTCAGGAGAGTCATATCTCATTCACATCGGCAAAGCGACAACTGTCCAAGAGGGTCATGAAGCACGAGAGGAGGGTTTCCCTGTAGGCAACTCTCAATACACGAGTTGCGTAATACGAGATTAGTGACGGTCCTCCGACAGCAATGATATATGAGAGAAATGGGGTGGTCATCTTATCAACGCAGATCAGTCGGGCCTCTGGTCTCGGCTGGAACCTCTGCAATCTGATATATAATATTCAGCTCTACCTAGGTGGAAGCTGCCGAAAGAATCCACAGAACCATTGATCATATCATGGCTAACAGACTTGGGTGATAGAACCACAGTAGACATGAAACTCAAGGTTTCACCAGCTGCTGCTTTCCTCCTTTGCTCTCCATACCAGCATGCCCTCTCGTCAATGACATGGCCTTCTTCACCTCCCAATCCCAAGCGGTCAACTGGGCACCCTCGGTATCCTCATCGTCGCCTGCCAGATTCCTCATGCTTGCAGTGCGCTCCGGCCTGACCAAGAGAGCCAGGCTGAGCCGGTCTTCCAAGCGCTGGGCACCGTGGGTATGTCGTCCGGGAAGGGAGGCATGTTCTGGAACAGCTGCTGCGAAGCCATGTCTGTGAATAGGTCCTGAGGTCTGCGTGAAAACGTTGTAGTGGTTCGAGACAAAAGTTCAGCAAGAAGTGTTACCTGTCAGTTCCTAGGGTTCTTGCCCAGTGTGCCCAGCCCTTGATGCCTGGATGCTGCGCCGCATTCCATGTCGGCCGCTGGCTACCAAGTATTGGATGTTATTTCCCCAACAGTACAGACTTGCGTGAGCTATTGCAGATCTGCAAAACCCCGCGTGTCCAGGCTACAAATGCTGACTTCCAACACCCACCTAGGTGGTCTCCTGTCTCCCTTTGTTGGAATGTCCAGCTCAATCTCTTCGCCTTACCTACCCCATGAATGCCAACTTGGGAAGATTGGTTTACTACCCTACTGACAAATTCCAAAGCCGTCATGCCGGACAGTACCACCACTCCCACTCTGGGCCGCAAGACGCGGCTGGCCGACTCAGCGTACCTCTCGCCCTACTCACACGCTGGCGCTCCGCAGCCCCATCCCAACACAGATGCGTACGCACCACTCCGAGCGAGCGCCCTCTCTACCCTCGAGGCCATGGGCTACGACCCCAGCACCATGGTCGAGCGCGGCGTTGTCTGGGCCGAAGACCAGGACCCGTTCGGCCACGTCATGCATTCACAATACATGCACTTCCTGGGCACCTGCTTCCACCGGTTCATGGAAAGCTATGACGAATACCTCAGCGAACAGGAGTACGACGACATGATCCACGCCAGGACCGTCGTCCCCGCTATCCGCAGGTACGGGCTGGACATCAGGAGGCAGGTCAAGTATCCCGACTCTGTATGTAGAGTATTGTCTTGATCGCCCCCAGAGGCGGAGCCGCTGGCCTACTGAAGCTAAGACTGAGAAAACAGCTCATAGCAGCCTACCGGCAGGACCGAATTGAGCCCACGCGGAACAACGGAACAACTTCTCTGTATTCGCTCAAGCAGCAGGCCATTGTCGCCCAGGTCAAGGGCTCCGTGACCTACATGGATGTCAAGACTGGGCGTCCCGTTGACATCCGCACCCTGGTTGGTGGATGGCCAGCCTTGTACGATGGTCTGTCCCAGAAGTCTGAGCGGGCTAATGCTCTCAAGCAGAAATGGGAGGATAACAATCCCACGAAATCGAAAATGTGAGACAGGGAGCTCTAACATGAACCGGACAAGGATTTTCTTCTTCCTTATCTGATCCCGAGGGAACTTTGTACAGTATTGAAGGGCGAGATAGTGAAGGGAACCTTATGTGTAGATACACCTTTCAAAAACCCATCTAGATGTTCCGCATGAATGAACGAGAATTTCCTGTGTTCTTGATTCGAGAACTTTGCTGGAAGCACCCGTGATTGCGTGATAAAATCAAGTAGAAAAATGGTATTGACTGATAACATTCAATGGATGTATAGAGGGTATATTCCAAAAGCTTTTCGTGTAGATCCTGATTCTGTCATTTTTGAAGGCTTTCCTACATCTCTGCTATTATACCATTTTTGACATCCGACACAAGTGATAATCCGCCGCCTGGTCCCTCGGCTGGTGTCCGTGAAGACATAGTATTCCTAAGGGAGTACACCGAGGCTTGTATGCAACATTGTTCCCCTGTTCTCTTGGTGTTTCTGTGACAGTCCCTGCCAGAAGGCGTGACCGTCAAAGGCGAGCCAGAGCTGCTCGCCCGAGGCCCTCGCCGCTTGCCCATCCTGCGCTAACAAGCTGACTTGGAATCATTCGGCATCTCCGGAGACGGCGGGGACCCCTGAATCGGGATGTAGAGGTTCTTGAAGCAAGGTGACGGTCTCGACGGGTGCGGCCCAGGCATCCGAGCCGCCGAAATCCTCCCTCGAGAACGAATTTGGCCGCGGCGGCGGGACAGGGAAGGCCGGGATCGCGAAGGCTGAGACGCGTGCCCCGGCCACGATGACGAGGGCGGCTGCCAATAGCTGCATGCTGGCTGTTGTGGATTTGTAACCTCGCTGCACTGTGATGCTTGACACTTGTGGAGGTTCCAGTTCTGTCCGCGTGAGCTGGGTATGCAAGCAGAGAGTTGGTGTGTGGAAGACGCGACAGAGAAGCGGACAAGAGCTGGGGCCACGGCCGTGGTCATGTTGGCATAGGAAATTTCCTGGTGCCCATCAGGGTAACGATGATCTCACACGTGTTCTCTTCAGGCAGTAAGCTCATTCGATGTCAACAATATCGGGGCTAATTTAGAGGTGGCCGTAGCGGTTAGCAAGGCAGAATCTAAGCTCAAGATCGAACAAGACTCTCTGCTCGCCAAAATCCACCGCGACATGTGACAGCAACGCTACCGAACTCGATGTGGACATTACTCCAGGCGCAGCGAAAATGTAAGTTCCAAGGTTGGATCATGATTCTCCTCCCCGTGTCAGACGCTGGACTGCCCATGACTGGACCCGGAGGGATTTCAATCGTATACCTAAAAGCCATACACATCCCAGTGAGCCCACGTGTCCCCAACGCCAGCAGTCTATGTATGCTACCAGACCCAAAGTCATCAATCAAAAAGAGAAAGCCTTGCGGGGACTGCGGAAATCCCTGCCAAGGACACAAATCAACCATCGGTGGTGTCCATGGCATCACCAGCGCTCTTCGCCGCCTTGGCTGCAGCCAACTTCTCCGCCTTCCAAGCGTCGATCTTGTGGCGCAAATCATCGTCCGGAATGACATCCTCAATCTTCATGGGCACGCGAGTGAATGGGTCCAACTCGACGGAGAGCAGGTGCTGAACGATGGTCGATCGATCCACAATGCTCTTTGATGGCAGAATCACTGGGTCATTCATCAGGATGCCCATGAGGGGGTCCTCGAATTCCTCAGGGATATCGCCAAAATCAAGTTCAGCCTGGTCAATCTCCTCCTTCGCCTTGGCAATCCGATCCATGAGCTGCTTCCACGCATCCAGATCCTCTTTTGCCTTCATGCCCCTTCTGGTCATGATGTCGGATGCCCGGGCAAAAGTCTCCGCCTTGTACGAGCGACCGTCGGATGCAACGGCTTCCACAAAGCTCTGCGCACCGCCCAGATTGAGAAAAATATCCACCAGGTCAGGCAAGAGTGTCCTGGGATTGAAATGATACTTGTCCGCATTCTCCACCTTCAGGTTCTGGCTCTTCGGACTGACGAGCATGTCGAGGTTGAAGTCAAGCATACCAGCCAGACGCGCTACAATCTCTGGCAGGGTGAATGCATCGCGGAGCGCCTTTGTGAAGAGCTTCATCATAGCTACCGTCTCGTTGGCAAGTTGCATGTATGATGTTGCTTGATTCTCCAGTGATGCCAGTTCCTCCTCTTTCTTCTGGCGGTCTTCTTGTGGCAAGGTCTGATTCTCCCTCAACTCGATCTGTAGGTCGTGTATCTTGGGGAATTTTGATAGGGCCTCGTCTAGTACATATGTCGCGTCGTTGAGGAGAAGATTGACGTAACGTACGAAGAATTGGCGGTCCACCCTGCTCTGACGACCCAGTTGATCTTTGTAGAAGTCATTCGACCACACACACTTGATGATCTGGAAAATCTCGTACCGTATGTTAAACTTGTCGTAGAATTGCGTATGCGCACCAGTCGACTCGCACTCGATGTAGAACTTCATGACAGCGTGAAGCAGGTACTTGTTGGCGAAGGACGAACCTGCCAAGGCATCGCCCAGAACACCTTTCCGCAGATGATATGTTGGCCAAGTCCCCGAGTAAAGGAGACTCACGAGCATAGACTTGAGGTAGGGGTTTCGGACATATTCGGATGACTCCAGGAAGGTCAGGCACAAGGCAATCATCTCATCACCAATCGCTGACAGTATAATTTGCGGCACATATCGGAAGACGAATTTGAAGTTGTCCACAATGTCCTGGAGGGCATACTCAGGCAAGCACTTGAACGCCTCTGGCTGTTCCTTTGGCAGTGGCAGCGTAAGTGGTTTCTCGGGCTTGTAGTCTGATTGACTTGCGACCCGCAGCAACCAGACACAGACGTATCTCATGAATTGTAAAGATCGTCCTTGCATCTTCTCGTCTAAGAGACAGCCCTCAATGGCGTACTTGAGCGACATGGCTTTCTCCAAGACGTCGACGTGCCGGCGAACTCCCACCTCGAACATAGCAAGCTGCTGAGGCGAGTTGGCAAATTTGTGTCGCTCAGCCTCCAGAGCCTTCAGGTGCTTCTCATAGAACTTGATGTCCTTGTCCAGAGTCTTGAGCTTGGAGTTGGTGGCCTCGGTACCGTAGTGATGGGCTGCTAAGGTGAGGAAAAAGACCTCTGAAATGAAGTTGGAGGTTCCGTCGAGCTTCTGTGCGTAGAATTGATCCGACTGTGCCTGATCAGCGTTCAACTTCGTCTCCTCCTTGATGTCAACCCGCGGGCTTCGTCTAAAGTAGCCGACATCAATTCTGTCGACTTTGGAGAAGGTCGAATCCATGAACGGCTCGCAGAGAAAGTCCAAGACAACAGTGACGTTCATCATGAATCCATCGGAAGCGACTTCCTTGGGATTGACCTGCATGGCTCTTCTCTTGTGGTTTGTGTTCATGGTGTATGCAAACCAGTCGAGAAGCTTGTTGCGAGTATCGATACTGGCCCTGATGAAGGCGTTGACAATATCCTTGAGATCAAGCTGGTGCGTGTTGATGGTGATCTGAAGGGCATTCTGAGCATTCTTGACGGCCCCGCGGTCGATGGTGCGAGGGCCTGTGAAATAGGTCGTTGTGACCTCTGTTTGAAGTGGCGATATTCGAAAGAATGGTCCGAGGAGGGTGTGCTTCTCAATACCTGGTGCGGACTGAGCCATGAGAAACATGGGATGCTGTGCAAGAGCGTTGAGTAGTGGTGGGAATTTTGAGTAAAGCTTCAAAGCCTGAGATAGTAGATGTCAGTAACACAGTCCACGGGACCCAGTGACGGGCAATACCGTACGTTGACATGAGGCTTGTAGTTATCATTCATGGTAAGCTTTGATAGCCGTGTGCTGACTTCTACCATAGCTTTCACGAAGACGTTGGGTAACGACTCGTCGTCCGGAAAGCGTGCCACGGCCTCTTGCAGGAAGTCAAGGCAAATACCATGCTCGTGATCGATGTCTCGCAAGAGATAGGGGACAAGCGTATCGTGATCTGGTCTGGGCTCGCGACTGGATAGAAGAGTCAGTGTGTGGATGTCCATAAGTCTTCTTTTCCCTTGTTAGTACAACATACCCAAATAGGTCTGGCAGAGTGACAGCGAATAAACAGTAACTCATGCACAGGCGCTTCGCCTCGGCCAACACAGCCTCTTTCTCGGGTGTCGGTGCCCGCAAGCTCTTCCTCGCTTGTACTACCCGCTTCCAGCAGGGTAGCATGTAGTCCATCAGCGGCTTGTCGTGGGGAACTGCACTCGCAGCCTCGAGGATGGCCTGCTCTATAACATCAGAGGATAACCGCAGCGGTCCGCCTGAGTTCTGTTCCTGCAACTCCGCGCTCACCCCAGGAAGGTAGGTAAGCTTGCGCCCATGTACGTCGCTCTGTCGGGTCTCATCGAGCGTGACTCGGAAGATGTGGCTGATGGTCTTATCGGCCCAGTCCTCAAGAGACTCAGGCGCGTGGCGCTTGGCGGGCGGCATGGCTGTGCCTGATGGGTGGTTAACGTCAACTGTTGAACCCGGATTCTTGCAGATGAGATCTGTACCTGGAGGTGGAGTCGACTTTCCCGAGCTCAGGCCAAGCTGCATGAAGGGATTCGAGGCGGCCGCAGCTGAAGGACTGGCAGCTGCAGGCGTGATGTTGATCTTGCGCTTAAGCTCGGGCTCGCTCGTCTTCGTGTCGCCAGAAGAGGCCACTGTCGGGGTTGAGGGCGCAGGACTTGCTGATGGGGAGTTGTCACCCTCCTGCTTCGGCTGGGTCGGCACTGAGGAGCCAAGCTTGGCAAGGCGGCGCTGGCGGATCTTGATGGGTGCAGCGGCATGTCAGCTTTCTGATCACTAGTCGCCGAAGCGAGAGCGGCGGCTGGGGCAGCCAAGGGTGCGGAATCTGGTGTCTGGCTTGGATTACCTGCTCCATCTTCTCCTTGTCGGGAGCATCTGGCATGCTCGGAGGTCGGTCGTTTGGATCCATCTTGTCTAGCCCGCTCGCGAAAATATTTGGCGGTCTGTGGTGTGATGGAAGGCGGCGGTTTGGGCTCTGTCGTGCCCCTCAGTGGTGATCGGTGTTGGAAGATGGCCACCTTCAGGCTGATAAATACCCCAGGTTGCGGGCCGAGCTGCTAAGGCGGGCGACGAGTGTTCCGTCATTGGCCTGTGCACTGGACTCGGTTCTTTCAGGGTCCATAACCTCAGGCTTAATAAGCCAACAGCGCCTCCGCCTCCCCCTGCCCCCCCCCCCTCTTTTTTTTTTTTCTTCCCTTTCTTTTTGCTATTTCTCTTTGCAATTTGGATTGCAACGTTGGAGTTGCTTTCGAGGCAGTACGAAGTCAATCACATATCGCAGGCAGCACTCTCCACTTCAGATCGTAATACTGCAGAGCACCCATAACTACCCAGGCTGATGTATGTTCAAGGCAGTCAAAGACGTTCAGACAAAATAATCCCTAATGATCAGAGCATCCCATTAATGATAACGTGCCGTCTCCTGGTAGAACTTCTCCCGACAGTGACTTTACTCGGTGCTAAAAGAACGCTCAGTCCCCCAACGCCGAAACCCCGCCGTCCTATCATCGAGAGTCAATTGCTATTTGATTCTCCCCATGATGGTCTCTGGTCCCCTGTCCACCACGATCGTTGCCGCTCTGCTCTTAACACCATTCAGCATGCTCCTCTCGTAGTCATCTCGTGACCTCAACACCGCTTCAACCCAGCCGAGCTGAAGATCCCAATACATCTGCTTGAAGTTCTGGAACACGTCCGGGATCGCCTCCTTGGGCTGCGTCAGTAGCTCTAGGAAGAACTCCGTTGCCCGCCACGTCTGCTTGATCGTCTCACCCACATCTGGGTTTTCCAACTGATCGAAGAATTCGAAAGCCGCCGACAAGTCCTCGTATAACTTGTCTGGGAAGGGCTCCGACCGCTTGAACTTGGCTCCTTTGTTTCGTACAGACGAGAGGTAACGGATGAGGAGCTCGTCTGAGAAGATCTCCACGAAGATGTCGACGATACTATAGTGCAACACCAGCTTGTAGTCCTCCACGTAGTCCTGGAACGTCACGATGATCTGTTTCATCACCTGACTGCCGTACCATTTTGGCGTGAAAAAGTCGGACATCACCGCCTTGAAGTCAACGGCGAATATGAGGTTGGCGAATTTCTTGATGCACCATGTGCTGAAGTCAACGTAGCCGTCGCGGAGGGAACCAACCTCTGCCTCTGCCCGCTCCAGGTACTGCGCCGACACCATTGGCTCGAACTTCATCTTGAAGCTCGTCAGGTAGGCATAGCGACCTTCTTCCTCGTTGTCGTCGATACAGGCAATCTGGTCGTTGGCCGTGGCTACCAACCAATCGTGCAGCGTCTGGAACCTATCCAGCTCGGGCTCCTTGCCCGTCTCGTACCGTAATGCCTCCTCTTCCAGCATTTTCTGCCAGTTCTGTTGTCTCTGTCGTAGTCTCATGAACATAGCATCAACCACGCCTTCGACAACATCCTCACGCTGTGAGCCGGCTGCGCCGTCGAGTTGTTCTCGCAACATCCTCCACATGTCGACAAGATTTTTGGTGCGGAAGTAGCCGTACTCGTCCGCATCCAAATTCGCGCCCTCGACGTCGCGATTGACGAAATCTTTTCTTTCTTGCGCGAAAATACGATCCATCCACTCGTCCAAGAACTTGATGATGACCGATCGGAAGTCCCGCACGAGATCGGCTTCTCTGTTGTCGATGACGTGGGGTGTAAGCTGATCTTCTGTGAGGCCCAACTTCTTCATCTTCTTGTAATACTTCTCTGGCCAATTGATGACTTCCAAAGCATTCTGCGAGCTGCTCTCTGGGTCATCTACAATGGCGAGGAGGAAGTCGTGCATCAGCTCATGATAGATCTGCGCGTATGTCTTGAAGATCTTCCACTTCTTCGGCATCAACGGGACCATGCCGATTCTGACGGCGTTGAGGTCGTTGAAGTACCACTTCATGATCTTTTCCAACTTTGACGGCTCATCGAGGAACTCCTCCCGGGCCGACTCAAACTGTGCGTTTGCATAGAGTCTGATGGCTCCCATGAACACCTCTTTGTACCCGCGCACCGTCTTTGCTCCATCAGTTATGCTCTGGAATCGTGTCGCCATTTCTTTGTGGTCTTTCAGCGCATCTTGCAGGGCCAGCACCCTCTGGTCGCTCTTCTCTTCTACCTCCATGATGACGGCGAATCTTACGATCAGTCCATTGTTCTCAGACGTCACTAGGTTGATCAGACTTGTCGCAATCAGGCTGATGTGCTCGTCGAACCATGCGATCGCCTCATCCAGCCTGGCAAAATAATCCTCCAGCGTTGACTGAAGGTCGTCCTCTCCCGTCCGTTGTATCTGCTCGATCGCATCGTCACGTATGTTTCGAAGCTGCGTGAGCTCGTAGTGTATCGGGAGGAGATTCGGCATGTTCTCCTGGTCCTCGTCATCGTCCCTCAGCATGTTCTCAACGCCCATCAACCGATCGTTGAACGTCTCTATGTTTTTCCGCATCTCCTCGACGGCGCCGAAGTTGCGGTGGGCCTGCGACACAAGGTTGATGGTCTTGAAGTCCTTGATCATGTTCTGCGACTCGGCGCACAGCTTGTCGATCTTCATCATCTCTTCCTTGATCTGCTGAACGGCTTTCTGACCCTCCGACAAGCCTGTCATCCCCGACTGTGTCGTTTCCAGTTGTTCACGCAGGCCGCTGCGCAGCTGAGCGTCCACCGCGCCCTTCTTGCGCATGAATTCCTGCTTCAGCGCTGCGATCTTGTCGAGGTCGTCGGGGATTCGGAGGAGCTCCGAGAGCTTGACCTGGGGCGCGTCCATGGCCATTTTTTGAAATCGAGAGCGCCACTCTGGCAGGGCAGTATTGGCTTCTACACCATTACTTGGAGAGAGGGGCAGGAAGGAAACGTGCTGGCCAGAAACGCAAACTGGCGTGTGGTCGCAGTGGTGTTTCGCTGGGTTGACGTTGTACTCAATTGGACTGGACACCCCTGGAACCCTGGCTGCAGGTCCGCCCACCCGGATTGGCATGTGAGCCGCAGCTGCCCGGTTTCATAGGCTCGGTATAGCGATACACACCGTTGTGCGCATATCACTCAATAATAAAGGGCACGTCCACAGGGATATTCTCCTCGACGGACCTCGTCTCCTCAACAGCCTGTGTACTCAAAGTAAGTACGTAGTACACGCAGTCTGCACAGGCTTACATCTGCCGAAATTCCATATCTTCTCTGTCACCATGCACGACAGCTCTGATGAGACCCGGCCTGCGCAACCTTCATCCACCCAGAAACTAATAGCCGCCATTTCACTCAAACGACATGGACCATAACGATGTCCTACAGTTGTTGTGATCGTCCAGGACTGGTTGCCGTACCGGTAGTCACACTAGCACCCGGATTGCTCAGTGCATTCTCAAATCATGAGGACCATCACTGTACAATTACATAACAAAGGCATTACTGGGTTTGACGTTGCCGTACATATCGTACTCTTTCCATGATGTGCAAACCAGCACATTCCCGAAATTTGGCAGGATAGTGTCTCATGCTCTTTGATTACTCATGACGACTGATTATGGGCCCATTATCCTTAGACGGCCTGCTCCCAGTCCGCTGTCCTGTCTTTACCCTCCAGTCTTCTCCCAACAGTCCGCACTTCCTTGCTTCCACGCGATGACGGTTCTTCACCACTGGCCCTCTGCTGGCCTGTCCGCCAGTCAGTTCACGTATTTGCTCATCTGACTTGGCCCGGTCAAAATCCTACATCTGGGAGAGGAACGCCAGGCACTGAAGCGGCAGCTATAGCTGCGTCTCACACATGTCGATTTCACGGATCAACTCCTCCAAGCCGCGGTTGAACAAGCGGAGCTGGAACAGGGTGATCTCTTCCGGGTGAGAGGACTCATCCGTATCGATGCTGTCGCTGTAGTGGTTCCACTTTTCGCCAGATGTGAAGCAGGGCGCGCTTTGCAGGGGACCGAAGGCGAATCCGTCATGGTGTGGGTACACTGGCCTCGCATGGGGAGCAGGACATCCATCGGACTGCTGGGTCTGTGGATGGTCCTGTGAACCCGCCTTCCAGCTGTCGTATGCGGCTATAGACAGCCAGTCGTAACCCTCTGGCTCGTACATGCCTCCAGTGGTCTCGTTGAAGCAGGAATTGGCCGCGAGGACAGCCGACAGCCCGTCATCCGGCTGACGGCCGAGGAAGAGCGGCAGGACCGGATGTCGAAACGGAGGTATGACGAGGAACTCGGCCATGAGCGCATCATCGTCGAAAATATTCTCGTGGCCACCCAGCTCAATGCGGTACTTGTTCACCTCCATCGCCTCCTGGCTGCGGATAGCAGCCTCGTCGCTCAAAAGTTTACGGAGTAGACGATCTGCCGTTCTGGCCTGCCGGTCTGCGAGCACTACGCGGTACTCCGCGATTGTCTGAGGAAGGTAGGGAGAACGTTCCATACCATTGTGGCCCGTCGCGTTCCTCTGCATATCGACGAACTGGTCACGCGTCTTCTTCTGGGCGCTGGTCCAGCGGGGTGGAGGAGGATACTGAGACGTCTTGTCGCCTTTGCGGCGGCGGTGAAGATGACTGCCGATAGGGCCATACCGAGCGTCTTGAGATGAGTGTTGCCAACGCTGACGGTCATTGAGAAGCGCCGTTCTACGCGTTGCTTGAGGTGCAATGGGCTGCAGACATTGATACATCTTGGCAACCGCTTTACGATGTCTGCAGGCAAAGAACCTTTGGATGCTGATGAACGTGTTATTGATGCCGTGACAGTGTTGGTGCATGTGTTGTTTCCTTCCAACACAGAGGGAGCAAAGCCGTATGTGGTTGCCCCAGCGAATACACAATGATAACAACTTACAGTGCAAATTAAGTATGTCTCCACTCCATTGCTTAGTCGTCTTTTGAGCACTCTTTACCTGGAGATATTCCCGGAGAAGCACAGGTGTCTAGAATGCTCTCCTGGGCAGTAAGTCATGCAATTACAACAACATCAACTCATCGAAATCAATCCCATTCTTCACCTCGTGGCTCAGTCGGATTCCCTTGAGACTCTTTCCACGAATCCAGTAAAAGCAGCTAAGAGACTATATAGCTTCATTTGAAGCATTTTCAATACTGAGGTAGTGTACAAGATCCTGTGCACCCTTTTAAGTGAAGCAATTACACACTTTACTTAAGAATCATGTGCTATCATTCGGTAAGGAGCTGGAGTTTCCCAAGGCTTTAGGGGTTTACAGCTTTTAACATATCCTTCGAAAGAAAGTGTATAAGCTGGAAGAACTAGTGTTGCATACATAATGCCTTTGATCCTAACAAGCATCTCAGAAAGGACCCACAGTAATGACTGCTAGAAAAATAAAATATGCCGCTGTGAAAAATTATGCCCTTTAATGAACAAGTGCAACGAAAACCCAAAAAGAGATAATTGTGGCAAAACAAAAGTTTTGATAAGTGCCAATAAAACTGAACCAGTTATGATCAAACATGGACGGTGATGTTGACACTGATGCTCCTGGGGTCTGGTGCCTGGCCTGGTGAATGCCCTCGCATGTGCAGGAGATCTAACCTTCCTACAAATGGTAGGTGGCCAAGCTCTAAGTCCATGATGTGAGCAATCTGAACATCAAGGCTCAAAGAAACTTGTCTCAGCAACCAACATTGCTTTCATTATACCTGTGAAACCATTCTACAGTTCCACCGCGACCAACTCATCCCAGGCTCTGAGGAAGCCACCATGATGCTACATATACTCTGAGACATGAAACTTTCTGTGCACTGGCTTACAGGTGCCTTGTGACGCTCATAACCGCCAACACAGACCCAAAGTGGTACATAAATGCATTTGATCGTTCTGTAAGGGGAATGTGGATACTAAGGCAACGAAGTTGCCAGTGAGCCTAGCTGCCCTTTTTCGGGCTAGGTATAAATAGTACAGCGCAGAGCAGCTTTCTAGGAATTCCAGACGGCCATTCACAAAAGCGAACTCGTCTCCAAAACATATCAGCTGTGGAGTTTTGATCCCACTTCTTTCTTCCCCAACGAATGGTCAACACTCAGTTGTCACTGACCCAACCCATACTCTTGCCAACCTGATCAAATCTGGCATTTCCAGGCGAGCAGCAGCGTTTGAAACGACAAGATACGAAACAACAAGAACAAAACCCACCATGTCATCTTCAGAATTTACCATCCCGAGAAACAAGTACACCCTTACCTTCACCTGCAGCAACTGCGGTGGCAACCACCTGCTCTGCCCTCAGTTCGGCAAGAAGCGCGTCCAAAACAAGGCAGTTTCTGAGGCCGTCGAGCCAGTTCCCACGACTCCTGTCAGTACTACATGGAAGCCCAGAAGCTGAGTTCGCGAAGAAGCATACTGATGACCGCCTCATTGCGAGACAGCCCAGGATGGGACCTGCTACCTCAGGCTGGGGCAAGCCTCCCGGCAGCCTGAGCGTCGTCTGGCCCACGGGAACCTACCGTACCCCTGGCCCGACCTTCGAAGACCAGGTCGCCGAGATCAAGGAGAACAGAGCACGCATCGCCGCAAACATGACCACGAAGCGTAGCCCAGCGCCCAAGTGGCCTCCTGTGCGCTCATCTGTCCGCCGAGCAGCCTGATCGCGTCTGCTACCCCGTCCCAAGTTCGACTCTCAGATATTTCTCAGAATCCCCAAGCTGGCTCTTTGGGCCGAAGGATGAGGCCAGAGGATGCCCTGGAGGCTGTGAGAGCTCCCCAACCCCCTTGCGCAATCGTGACAGAAGATCAAAGGAACATCACTGACGATAATTCAGTGTGCACCGCACTAGGGTAGGAAAGGAGTCGTGGTAACACAGCCCTGACCGTATGGAAGACAGAGGTAGATTGGCAACAGCCAAAGCAATGCGATGAGGAGGTCATATTCATATGTATCTCAATCAAATCGCACTCCGTTCTGCGATGCGACAGGACGCTCATGCCGCGATCTTGACAATGAGCTTGCCCGTTGACTTCCTGCCAGACAGATCATCGTGTGCCTGAGCGACCTGATCCATTGCGTACTCCTTGCCAATATCGAGCTTCACAACTCCCTTCGCAACCAAGTCCAACAGCTCGGCCGACCGCTTCTCAAAGTCCTCCCTCTCACTGACGTACACATCCAGCCTCGGCCGCAGCAGCTTGACGTTCTTCTTGCCCAGCTCCAGCGGGCGAAACCCCTCGATGGCGCCCGATGCATTGCCGAACGTGATCATCGAGCCCTTCTTCCGGCAGCACTCCAGATCATCCTTGAACGTGGCCTGGCCGATGCCGCTAAACACAGCATGACACCCCTTGCCGTCCGTCAGCTTGTTGACACCCTCCAGCACGTTCTCCTTGGAGTAGTTGATGACGTGGTCACACCCGTGGCCCTTGGCGATCTCAATCTTCTCGGGCGTGCTGGCCGTCCCGATCACCGTGGCGCCGAGGTGCTTGGCCATCTGCACGATCAGGCCGCCCGTCCCGCCCGCGGCGGCGTGCACGAGCACCACCTCGCCCTTCTTGACCTCGTGCGCGTCCGTGACGAGCGTCCACGCCGTGAGGCCCTGCAGGATGAGCGCGGCGCCCTGGCGGTTCGACACGCCCTCGGGCAGCCGCATAAGCTTTGAGGCTGGCGTCGCGCAGTACTCGGCCATGACGTTCTGGGCGTAGCAGGCGACGCGGTCGCCGACCTTGAGGCCGTAGGACGAGGGGACCTCGGCGCCTAGAGACTCGATGACGCCGGCGCCCTCGCGGCCCGTGATGGCAGGAAAGCTGGTGGGGTAAAGACCAGTGCGAAAGTAAATGTCAATGAAGTTAATGCCGGCATAGTCGATCTTGATGAGGGCGTCGGCCGGGCCGGGGGTCGGCTTGGGCAGGTCGCCGACGTGCAGGACGGACGAGTCTCCGGTCTTGTCGTATACTACAGCCTTCATTGCGCGTGTGGAGGTGGTGTGGAGTGAGGAAGTAGGGAAGGGTCTGAGGCTTCTCGATATGGCCTGGAGTCTGGGGATGGATTTGAGCATGTGGAGTGCTTCTCTTTGAAGAAACCCGAGATTCAGCACAAGAGACGGAGTGAAAATTAAAGTGATATATAGAAAGAGGCTCTCCGCAGCTGCCGAACACCGGATCAAAGCTACGGCACGGAAGACGGATGTTGGATATCGAAATGCGGGGCCGTGTACTGTACAAGTGCACACTAAGGAGTAGCGTTGGATGATCGAAGTCACTCTTTATTGACTCTCGCTTGGTCAGCTCAAGTTACGAACATGTATTGCCACCAAACCAGATTGCCCGTCAACAAGGGCACTGAAGTCGATGTCTTTGGTCTGAGGACGACATGTGTGTCATGTCTCGAGCATCGTTTCATTTCCAGACCCTAAAGTGTTGTAGTCCGTTAGGGAACAATATGAATCTCAGCAGGGGGCAACCAGACAGCCAGACAACCTACACAGTAGAGGAGGAAGGACAGGGGCAGGGGCCAGCTTTTGCAAGGATGAGCTCCCAGATTTCTACTATGACTACGGCAGCAATACCGCCGCAGGAAGGCGCGGCGGGCCGAGGCGTGAGTTCCAGACGTAATTATGCACAGCGAATTTGGGCCATGTCAACAATTTTGGTCTTCCCAACATCGTCAATCTTCCGTACGACGTGTCCACTCCCTTGCTCTCTCTCTCTCTCTCTCTCTCTCTCTCTCTTTCGAGACCGACGACGCAGACTGATTGACAATGGCTGGATCAATCACTCTTTCGCTCGCCAACAGAGGTAATTGCAATTGCACCATTCACACAGAACCCACCACTGACGCGACGCTCTCGTGAACAGCACCCAAGAAGCCGGTCCGAAAGCTTCCTGCCTCCATTGAGGTGCCCAACGATGCCGAGATCGAGGATGTCAAGAAGATTGTGGCCCGTGAGACTGGTATCAAGGACTTCAATCGAATTGGGGTATTCTACCCATCCACCAAGAAGAGAATTGCGGACCGGAGAGCGTTAGTCCGGAACCAGGAGGATGTCGTAAACAACGGCTCCATCTTAGTGCAAGATCTTGGTATGTGACAATCCTCCAGCTTGGAACCCCATTGAATCGTCCTTGGCCTACAGACACTCTCACTGACGTTCCCATATAGGTCCCCAAGTGTCCTGGCGCACCGTCTACCTCGTCGAATACCTTGGCCCCGTTCTCTTCCACCCCTTCTTCTACTACCTCCGCCCGCAACTCGCCAAGATCGACCCTTTCTTCTACAAGAACGCAGACAAGATCCCTCTGACTATCGTGCAGAAGGTCTGCTTCTTCATGTTCGTGTCGCACTTTGTCAAGCGCGAGCTCGAGACGGCCTTCCTACATAGATTCTCCGCCAACACCATGCCCGCCTTCAACATCGTCAAGAACTCGGCATACTACTGGATCACCGCAGGCCTGCTGGCTGCCTTCTTCATATACTCGCCCAAGTCGCTCGCAAACCGTCCTGACCTCGGACTGCTGGACTACGTAGGCATCGCTTTATTTGCTGGTGGTGAAGTGGCCAATTTCATCGTGCACAAGCACCTGGCTGGTCTCCGCAAGCCCGGAAGCACCGAGAAAGGCATTCCCAGCTGCATCGGCAGCAGCCTCGTTACCTGTCCAAACTACATGTTCGAGATCATCGCGTGGATCGGCATGATCCTGGTATCCAGAGAGTGGTCGGTGGTGCTGTCCATCGCCATTGGCATCATGTACATGTCTTCCTGGTCGCGGGACAAGGAGAAGGCGCTGAGAGAGACATTCGGTGACAAGTACAAGAGGAAGAGATACACCCTGTTCTACGGCGTCTTTTAAGCTGGAGGACACTCATTCTGCATCGGATGGAGTCACGACGGATGTGCTATGGAGAACGTTCGCCCTGTTGTCTGCAAACAGAAGAAGAGTGGTGTGATATTTCAAGGAACGCGCTTGGAACAAAATTTTCAAATTTGACAACGAAAAGCGCCCATCAAGATTGTCATGCAAGCCAGCCATGAACTTCGTGCAATCATAATCCGTCAAAACGTGAATGCTGCCTGGTGATGCCATCATCATGAGCTTTTCCATACGAATCGTCTCAGCCAACTAGTTGTTCCCGGCGACTGTGGCGGCGCTGCGTTGTTTTGCTCTGCGGCTTCTAGTTGTGTTTGGTTGATGGCGCCGCCCATCGCAGATTCCGGAGTCTCATCGGATGGCAGCGGAATCCGGGCCGGATCAACGTCCATGACATCCGGATTGATTGTAGTCGGTGGCCATTCCTTCCCCTTGCCCTTGTCCACGTGTGCGCCATCCTGAAGGCTGTCTTCCCTCTCGGGGCCGTCGTCGCCATCAGCCATACGGACATCCCCCTCGTCATCGCCTACCACGCTTCCCCTCTCACTCCCCTCGTCATCACTCCCAGACCAGCTCCCACTCTGGCTCCCACTCCAGCTCCCGCTGCCGCTGCGGCTCCCGCCCCCGTCGCTCCCCGCCTCGACGAGCCTCACCGTCTCCTCGAGCACGAGGAAGTCCCGCTCGAGCCGCTCCGCCCAGTTCTGCACGTCGCCCAGCTCCTTGACCTGGCGGCTGCCCTCGTTGAGCACCTTGACGAGCCTCTCGTCCTCGCGGCGCAGCGCTGCGAGCGCCGCCGACACGTCCCGCTCCTGCTTCTCGATGGCGCCCTGGTTCGCGTGCAGCAGGCCCGCGCGCGTCGAGAGCTCCGTGTCGAGCGCGTTGCCCAGGCTCGCCACGAGCGCCGTGCGCGCCTGCGCGATCTGCGCCGCCTGCGCGGGCGAGGGGAGGTGCGTCGGGTTGGTGGGGGAGGGGAGGGATGAGATGGAGGTTGATGCGCCGGGTGGATGCTGGTGCTGCTGCTGGTGCGGTTGTGGCTGGCGGCGGGGTGGGCCGCTGGCGGGAGCGGGCGGGTTTTGTGGTCCCAGGCCGCCGTGTTGTTGTAGTTGTTGTTGTTGTTGTTGTTGTTGTTGTTGTTGTTGTTGTTGTTGTTGTTGTTGATGTTGTGGCTGGTGGTGGTGGTGGTGGTGGTGATGGGGGTGATGATAGCCTGGCGGCACGGGGAATTGTGACGCTGACACGGACGAAGCCGTAGTGGACGGGCCTCCTCCGCCTCCGGTGCCCGTGCCGGAGCCGGTGCTCGGGAAGACTGTGCTCCTTGGGGACGTAGACACGGTCGTGTTTGTCACCGAGGCCGAGGACGGCTGGGGTGGGCTGAGAGGCCTGATGGAGCTGGCCATGGTCGGCAAGATTGCTACGGGGTTGTTACGGTGGTGTAATTGATCGGTGAGAGGAATAAAGGTCGTCCTGGCGAAGAGGTGAACGCGCGAGATACGGTGCAGGTGGGTTTGAGTGAAGGGACAGGGGTGTCAGCTGAGGGTGATGGAGTTGAGTGGCAGATGATGAGTCCTCATGCGGCGCTACTGCAATGTAACGAGGACCTCCGCGTGGGAGGGAAGACATCACAGCTTCAACTTCACACAATACAGCATTGGTGCTGAAGATTCGACAAATGTGAATCTGATACTCATAGGCCTCACTGGTGTGTATGATTGTCCGTAAAGCAGCCGTGCGGAGGTATCAAGTCTCACAGTGAGGGGTATCATTCTAACCACTGGATTGTAAGTACGTACTTGCAGGTGTGTGTGTGGATACATCTAACAAGCATGTTGTGAACCTTGCGATCTGGAATAAAGTATGGGCGTGTTATGCAACTTGATGTTCTACAGACCAAGCTCAACTGCAAAAAATACTGGAATGAGTTTTGAGCTTCCGGCGCTACTCTGGAAAGCATTTTCAAAACTCCCGCGGGAATATTGGGTCGCACTTCGCCCATCTTCGTCCGAGGACATTAGTTTCCCGATCAATACCAAGACATGAACCGTTCGTCAAGTAGGCGAAATGTACTCTTCATATTGGCCGCGTACACCTCTGTGTACCGCGACGGAACGCTATATTCTTGAGAAGATTGTCATTCCCCGTGCCAATGGTAGTAAAGCTCGTCTCCGCTGTTCTTGTCTCCCGTTTTCAGCGCCAAAACCCCCGGGCTCTGTTAATGCCTTCCCAGGTCATGGGGACTCTGATGGATCTCCTCAGCACATATCCCTCACCTGATAATCCATCGTAAATTGCTATTGGGAGGGTCCCAAACAACGTCCTTGACACTCAGCTTCTGCCGTGCAGGTATCGTGAGACTCTCGTCCTGGTTCTTTCCTGGCAGTACGATATTCTCAAAGTTCTTGATAAGCAGCCCCGGCACCGGCACGTCCGCATCCTCATCGCCGTCCTTCCTAGGCGGGAGAAGCCCAATCGCCCTCTTGGCCCGCGAGCTCACGCACTCGTACAAGAGCTGCGCGTCAGCCGGCGTGCCCGCCTGGTAGATCCCGGTGCACCAGCACGCCAACTGCAGCGGATCGCCGTCGCCGTACGGCGTGAACGCGTTGCCGACATTGTTGACGCCGACGCAGGCGTCGAGGCCGTAGTCGTTGATCATCGACGGCACCTGGAGCGTTCCCCGCGGCCGGGCGTGGGGCTGGTCTGCATCCTGCCCCGGGCGGCCCATCATGAACAGATCGCTGGTGGGCAGGCCGACGAAGTGGATGGGCAGCTGCGAGGTTTGTATGCTCTGGGCGAGGCGCTCTAGATCCGTGCGTCCCTTCGTGGTCAGCTGCGTGCAGTGACCTATGGTGATGACTTTGGCCGGGTCGGCCTTCTCCTTCCAGCCAGCGTGACGTAGCTGGAAAATGAGCATCGGGACGGATGATGATGAGTCGTCCTTGTTTTCAAGATTATAGTCTAAGTGGAAGTCCAGATGCAGACCTCTCTTCAGAGCCTCGGAAACAGCCCACCGCATGTTTTCATGCTTTGCCTTCGCTATCGCCTGTGGCGATTCATAGCCCGCCGCCTCGACGTAAGGGGTCGTTCCTAGGGCCTCTATGTTTTCTGAGTAGCGATCTAGAGCTTCGATTACAAGGCTGCGATTCTCTCCGGCGTGTTCCCCGGCGATGATCGGGTCTTGCGCGAACACACAGATCTGTATCCAGATCAGGTGCCCAAAGTCTCTTTTCAGCTGTATCGCAGTCTCGATGGTCTTGAACCGGACGGCATGATCCACCTCGACAAACACGCGCATGCATGTCACGCCGTGCCGGTAGTAGCTCTCGGCCAGGAGCTGCGAGCCGCGGAGGTACAGGTCGTCGGGTGTGTATCGGGTCTTTGCGGCAGACGTGTTCGCGAGTGCTTCCTGGAAGCTACCGGACTCGGGCGCCAGATCGGTATAGTCCGGGTGCGCGTCTGACGGCGGCCGGTTGCTGGTGAGAATGTATGGCTTGTCCAGATGTATGTGCGGGTGGCACAATGGCGGCAACAGCAGGCTGGGGCACCCGGAGCACGAGGACGGCGTGCGGGAGAGGACTTTGCCGCCTGCGATCTCAATATCCCACCGAGCTGAGGCGTCGATATTCGGGACGATAACGTTCTCGAGTTTAGTCGTCATGCTGCCAGAGTCTTTGCTCGGAATGGGGCTCGAGGCGGTAGTGCAAGTCGTGAACTCTGTTATTGTCACTTTTCCCAGGCCCGCAAATCTGCAATCGTCGATATGGTTTTCTTGAGAAGAAATAAGAGCCCTGCCTCTTGTGTTTGGTTGAAGCCAGTCGTGCCTAGCATTCAGGACAATCGGCGCTCCCGAGAACGGCGATGTCCAGTGAGGTCTTTACGGCATACACGAAAGCAGCTGTCACCTGCTCACGACGTGATGTCCCTCTTTCAAAACGCCAGCGTACAATTCCACCTCAGGCGGGAGTTGTGATGACATCCGGCACGGGCGACTTTGAATCGTTATCAGCCACAACGTCCATTGATTCATAGACTTCCAAGGCACACCTGGCTTGAGCTCCGGCAAGACGCAAGCACTTTGCAGGTGTACAACACTCAATGCGTGACCGGTTGGGAATTTGATGATATATCGCAACACATGTTCGGAAATGCCGAGTACCTACCTGAACCCCGAGATTGCAATCCTTCAGAATCAGATCGCGAACAAGGCCCATATAGTCATACTTTGTGCACTGGCATCATGGAAGCAGAGACAGAGTTGTGGGAGGCAGACTGTAAGGTTTTGCACCGAAAAGCCCGAGTGCAAGATTAGGGTGTCGTCCAGGCTAATACTCGTCTGCGGAGAAGAGATTGTAATGGTGGCTGATCAAGCAACCTACTGTGCTCGAGGGGTTGCCAGAGGCTCTCTGGTTGGCTACAGCACTGGCGCCATTGCTGAAGCACAACGCGATGTTGGGGATCCACCGAACCCGAAGCCCCGTTTACTTAGTGTCCCCACTGCAGCCCTCAGCACATACTTTACAGTACAGTCAGTACATTAAGACTCGAGGAACTAGTCGCCAGAAACAACCCCCGCAAGAACGTTTTTGGCACTATTCGGCGGAGCGGAAAGCAAGGCAAAATGTTTTGACGGGGTACTGTAAATATTATATAGATTCTGGCGGCTATCCGGTCTCACGAGTCGTTCACGAGTGACAACTTCACAACTGCAATTGCCTGTTCGTCCTTCTCACTCCTTTTAAACTTGATCGCAACCAACATACTTATTGTTCATTAATATCTCAAAACCATATCGGAAAGGACAAACAAACAAAGAACCCTCAAAATGATCACCGGGCTCCACCACATAAACCTCGTAATCCCGCCAGGCACCCTCCCCGCCGCGGATGCCTTCTACGGCGACACCCTCGGCCTGACCTCGCGGCCCGTCCCCGCCGCCCAGGCCGGCACCCTCGCCTGGTTCGACATCGGCGCGTCGGGCCAGCAGGTTCACATCGCCTTCGGCAAGCCCGACGACTTCTCGTTCCCCAGCAGCCGGCACCCGTGCTTCCGGGTCGGCACCGGCGAGGACCTGCTGAAGCTGCGCCAGCGCATCTGGGACCACTTCGAGAGGGGCGGCGAGGGCGCCCCGCAGGCCGCCGACCGCCCCGGGGAGACCAACAGCGGCGCGCAGGGCAAGGAGTATCCGCAGCGGTTCTTTGCGAGGGATTTCGCGGGGAACCGGCTGGAATTCACTGTGTGATGGTCCTGTTCATTTTCTTGGCGAGGTGGGGGGGGGGGGGGCTTTTCTTCCCGAGGTTCGTGGTCGTGTCGAGAAGATGAGAGTCTGAACAGGCGGCCAGCGAGCGGGACGGAGCAACACTACTGGGATTGTAACATGGATTATATGGAGTAGCCTTGCGTTGCAACGGCCAAAAGGTCACATCGCATTCAGAAATGCGGCTCTGCCCTATAATAAATATCATCCTTACTACGGTTGGGAATGGCAAGTGTGAAGCTTGACTCGAATTTGCTGATTTCAATGCCAAAGTCTAGCAACCAAAGGCTTCTACTACCTTGACTCTATGGTTTGTTTTACTCTATTTCAGCGTGACCAGCTCCTCTGCGCTCGTGGGATGAATAGCCACACAGCTGTCAAAGTCCGCCTTGGTCGCGCCCATCTTGATCGCCACACCAAAGCCCTGCAGCATCTCGCCGCTGCCTAGTCCCAGAATGTGCAGACCCACGACCTTCTCCTCCGGGCCCTGGGTGATGAGCTTATACTTGGTCGGTCCCTTTTGCTCCTGTTCCATCATGGCGTAGTACATGGCCGTAAAGCTCGTATTGTACACTTTGATGTTCTCCTTGCCGTACTTCTCAACAGCCTGTGGTTCCGTGAGGCCGATGGCGCCGACCTCCGGGTGCGCAAAAACCACCGAGGGGATGTTGCTGTAGTCCAGCTTGAGGTTCTTGAACTGCTCTCCGCCGAACAGTCTATGCGCCAGCTTGCGGCCAGCTGCGATGGCCACAGGCGTCAGCTCGATCTGGCCCGTGACGTCGCCCAGCGCAAAGATGTTGTCCACGCTCGAATTTTGGTAGTCGTCGACCACAATGTGGCCCTTTTCGCTCAGCTTGACGCCCGCGCCCTCGAGCCCGATGTCTTTCGTGGCAGGTGTCCGGCCGATCGCCCAGATGAGGTGATCGATGCCCTTCAGCACCGCCTCGCCGTCCTTCTTGTCCTTGTAGTGCAGGCTCAGCTTGCCGCTGGCGTCCTTCTCCACCTTGCTCTGCGACGAGCCCTTGTGCAGGTGCACGCCCAGGCGCTCGTACTCGGCGGTGATGGCCTCCTGGACCATGGGGTCGAAGTTGCGCAGGAAGGTGTCGTGGCGGATGAACAGGTGCGTCTCGACGCCCAGCGCGTTGAACATGCCGGCGAACTCGACGGCGATGTAGCCCGCGCCGACCAGGGCGACCTTGCTGGGCAGCTCGGCGATGTCGAAGAAGCCGTCGCTGTTCACGCCGAGTTCGGCGCCGGGCAGCTCGGGCGGGATGGTGGGGTTGCCGCCGACGGCGACGAGGATCTTCTTGGCGCGGACCGTCTCCTTGGTGCCGTCATCCAGCGTGACCTCGACCTCGTTGCGGGACAGCAGCCGCGCCCAGCCGTGCACGTACTCGACCTTGTCGTTCTTCAGGTTGCGCTCGTAGATGCCGTTGAGCCGCTCGATAAAGGCGTCGCGCTTTTTCTTGAAAGTGGGCCAGTCAAAGGGCTTGGTCTGCTCGACAGAGAAGCCATAGGCCTTTGCGTCGTGAATCTGTTCCGAGAGGGCGGCGGCGTTGAAAGTTACCTTTTTGGGAACGCAACTGTGTTACGGAGAAAGGCATTGGTTAGCTTTGCGTACAATCCTAGTGAGCTTCGGGAAGGGAAGGAGGGGGGCCGCAAAAATGGGGACATACCCAACGTTGACACAGGTTCCTCCCAGCCTCTTGTTCTCGATGATCATGGCTTTGGTTCCGAACTTGGAGCTTGCCATGCGCGCGGACGCCAGACCACCGCTGCCGCCGCCGATGACGAGGTAGTCGGTCTCCTTGGAGATGGGAGCCATGGCTGCAGCCGAGGAGGAAAGATGTCGCGAGAAGCTTGCTAGTCGTGTGGACGCCGTTCTGGAGGAAGCCCGTGTGAGGTTTGCAAGAGCTAGCATGAGGTGCTGGGCGCAAGATGAAGCTATTCAGCCCCGGTGCGGGAGGAGAGGGAATAGAATAGATATTGGAATGACGGAAGCGGGGGAGGGGTTGACGTCTTATACTGCAGATCACCACAGGAGAGCTATACAAAGTACTCGCATCGGGATTAAAGAAATGGCTGCGGGCGTTCCGAACGGTGGCTAGCAACTAAGTGCGTACATGCAATTAGTCTTCTCGTAGTCGTGGTCGTGCTATAATGACGAATCACCGCGATTAGTGAGCCACCTTTGGTCTGCCTTAGAAATTGGAATTTTAGCAGAATAGACTCCAAGGGCGGCCGGTGATCAATAAGCAAGCACATCCCTGCATCCCGCCCGAACCTCGGGAGCTGCCCCAGAAGAGAAGCGCTCGGCGCTGCGATAAGCCTTACTGGGCCCATTGCAGCTCGGCGGGGGGTCCCTCTTCCCGGAACGGTCCAGGCCTATGCACCCGCAAGAGCCCGACAGAGTGGATGCGAATCATGTGCCGCAGCGTCATACGCAGGGATTCGCGCGTGAAAAGGTGTGCAGCCTGTGCTATGCAGGAGCGCGTCTCGGGGGGCCGTCCATAAGCCATAGATTCGAATGTTTTAGAAATTTTGAGGACACTTTCTTTTGTTGGAGGCAACAGATCTTGAGGCACACTTGCGACTATCTTCATGACTGTACTTTGTCAAGTTTAATACACAGTACGGGATGTCCAGAGACTTGCCCAGCGTCAACCTGACGTGACCTCGCCAGACATTTCAGCAAACACTTATACCGGTAGCACGCATGGTTGGCCTGAGTTGAAGGAGTCACCAGAGGCCGTCTCGAAGCTGCTGAATATGATCACCTTCCCACCAAAATTCACCGCGGCGCAATTAAAGCAGATTGCACGTCTCTGCGGGAAGAGCAGGTCCGGGACGAAAGCGGTCATCATCGACCGGATCAATGAAGACCTCACGGACTTCAAGCCTCTGGCTCCTGGGACTCGAGTCTTGAGCATAGATATGGGAATCCGGAATCTTGCATACAGTCTTCTCGAGATTCCAAGAACCAGTCATGACACAAGCGTAAAGAGACGACGTAGGAAAGAAGACACAATTTCAGTAACACCCATCGTACACGCCTGGGAACGCCTCGCTCTCATCCCAAAAACCCCTAGGCCACCAAAACCGAAGGCCAAGAGAAAGGGCAATAAGAAAGCGGTCCACGATGGAGGTGACGAACCAGCCTCAAACACCACTTCAGCTGCAGCCGCTGTCGCCCAAGCCGAGCAGGACCTCGCGACCACACCCGTGCCCATCGAGGACTTCTCCCCGCTGCGCCTCTCCCAGCTCGCGGCCGACCTCATCCTCACGCGCCTCCTCCCGCTCAGGCCGGACGTCATCACCCTCGAGCAGCAGCGCTTCCGCTCCATGGGCGGGTCCGGCGTGTTCGAGTGGACGCTGCGCGTGAACAGCCTCGAGTCGATGCTCTACGCCGTGTTCACCACGCTCGGGCAGCTGGGCAGGTGGCCCGGCGGGCGGATGGAGGGCGTGGTGGCCAGGAATGTCCTGGAGTTCATGGCCGTCGCGGAGGGCGGCGAGCAGGCGGCGAAGATTTGGGCGAAGAAAGGTAAGGATGATAACAAGAAGATCAAGAAGGATATTATTGGGCGTATGCTACAATCTGAAAAGGGCGTGGAGATTGGCAAGGACGGGCAGGTTAGGACGGTGGCCAATGAGTATATCGAGAAGTGGAATGGGAAGAAAGCAAAGGGTGGTGCAGAGGGTCTGAAGAAGTTGGACGACTTGGCGGATTGTCTTCTGCAGGGCATTGCGTTCATCAGGTGGCAGGAGAACAAAAGAAAGTTGCTTGAAGGTGGTGTTCATGCTCTTGAAGATCAGATGGTGGACGAGTAGAGAGCACGGCAGATCAGCACAGGATAGGGACTGGCGGCTGCGACTTCTTTTGTCTTTCTATCTAGCATAGCGTACCTAGGTAGCTGGGTATCATAAAATTGCACAAAAGTTTCCGTCCTTCCTTCAATAATCATCATAGTATCCATCATAGCGCCCCTCATCCCTCTGCGTACTCACCCATTCCTCGCTCGCCAGGCCTCTCACCATCTTCCTCTGAAGACCTTGCGGGTCCTTGTGCCAATCACAAGCGAAATCACACTTTGGCTCCTCCAGTTCGCCAAAATACTTGCAGATCATAGCATGCCGGCACCCATGCGTAGCCTCACAGTACTCCGCCAGAAACCGCAGGCTCTTCAGCCTCGCCTGTTTGTTCTCTCCGTCCTTCCCCTCCCGTCCGACCATATTGCAGATGCGATCGCGGTCCTCGCGACTGTAGTACAAGAAGCAGTAACTCGCGTTGCCGTCTCGTCCCGCGCGCCCGGCCTCCTGGTAATAACCCTCGAAGCTCTTAGGCATCCGCCAGTGCACCACGAACCGCACATTTTCCTTGTCGATGCCCATGCCGAATGCCGTTGTAGCCACGATGATATCGTATCCTTCCTCGTTGTTAATCCACCGGGCCAGCGTCTCTTCCTTCGTCTGATTGTGCAGCTTGGCGTGGAAGGGTTTCGCGCCGATGCCCTCGTTCCGAAGCGCGGCGGCGATCATCTCGCACTCATCTCGGGAGTTGGTGTAGATAATTCCAGGGACATTCTTTACCCGCTCACCCCTTGCTTCGAGCTCCACTCTCCTATCGTCGCTCTCCCTCCGGGCATATACGCCCTGCAGCCAGGTCACAAAGTCATCGAACCGGTCATCGGCCTCATCGCTCGTGAATCGAATCTCCATGTGCAGATTCGGCCGGTACGCCGTCATGGCGAATTGCACAAGCCTTGCAGGCGTCGTCGAGAGCCCCAGCGTGGCCAGCACGTCCGCGCGCACCTGCTCGCTCGCCGTGGCCGTCAGGCACATGATTGGCACGTCGGGGAACGCCTCGCGGAACCAGCTCAGGCGCTTGAAGTCCCGGCGGAAGTCGTGGCCCCACTCGGAGATGCAGTGCGCCTCGTCGACGGCGACGCGCGCCAGCTCGCGCTGCTCGTGGACGACGCGCAGCCGCCGGCGGAAGTGCTCGCCCGAGCACAGCTCCGGGGTGACGTACAGGAGGCGGGTGCGCGGGTGGCCCGTCGCGAGGTCTGCGTAGATGGCATCCTTCTCGGGGAGGGGCGTGTTGCTGTTGAGCGTGCGGGCGTCGACGTTGGCCTGACGCAGGGCGTCGACCTGGTTCATCATCAGGCTGAGCAGAGGTGAGACGACGATGGTGATGCCGTGGTCGATGACGGCGGGAAGCTGGAAGCACAGGGATTTGCCAAAGGAGGTGGCAGCTTGAAGGAAGACATCTTTTCCGGAGAGGGCAGCTTCGATGATCTCCTTTTGCATGGGTCTATAAAATGATCAGAGGGAAGGCTGCTGACGGCTGGGCTGGTGGTTTTTTTTGGGGGGGGGAGGGGGGTCATGAATTGGAGCGAGGGCGAGAAAGCTCTTACCTGAAGGCTTGTTTACCGAACTGGCGCCTCAGTGTGAACTCAGGATCCAGGTAGGAGTTCGATCTCGCCAGTGGTGCCATTTTCAGACACGTCCAGTCGTCGTGGAATGACGCGTAGGGTGGTTTGTTGAATGTAGGTCCTAGGACCACGAATTACGACTTTGCCCAGAGATTTGCCTTCATGTAAGTGCCTTCATGGTTCGTTGTGCAGAAGGGCTGGCAGGCACGCACACCACTGCCCTGGTCAAGGATAGCAGTTGAGTTCACGATCCCGGGATGATGAGTCTCGCGTCATGACAGACACGCCTACTCAAACTAAAGTGCAGGTTGGCTATTTTAGAAGTCGTAAGGTCGTGTTTTGTCAATTTCGACCCTACGTCCATGAAGACGCGGCAGGGGTGTCCCTTTCTAGTAGTCAGCCGCTTAGCACATACATAGTGGATTGTTCATGTACAAGTACATGACATGCCATACTCGAGGCTAAATCGGTCTGGTAAATGCATTCAACCTGCATTAATGTCTCACAGAAATTTGAACCCCTTGAAAGTCAAATGTGAGAGATATTGCACCAGAAATATCTTCTTGCATCGCAAAAAGTGTTGTCGACAGCTTTCTTAGTAGCAACGATGTCCTGTGTACGTGTAACATATGGTTCTCGAGTCCTTCCACAACGGTCGTAGCGCATTCCTTGCAGGAACTTGGGCCCAACCCTGGAATGGCCGGGGTTTGAGGCCCACAGGCTCGGGTAAGCCGGCGGCGAAAGCAGCCCCCTCCACCCAAGACCTTTTCCCAAATGTTCATCACAAGCGGAGAAGAAGAGAGAAAGGAGAGGTAACACAGGGCGAGGTCATCTTGAGTCGCCATGCGCGACAGATCTCTGCACCTGGAAAGCCAATCGAGTCGCCGCAACCGTTGCACAGACAGGCAGGACAGGACAGGACGAGGTGCAATGGTGGCTTGTTTGGAGAAACGCTGTCAAGTCCGAATCGTCTTGTTTCTTCAGTGCTCGTTGCGAAACGCAGGATGTGGCTGCCGGAGACCAGTAGATTAGGAACCGTTGACGATGACCCTGATCAACTCAAACCGTCCCAAGCGAGTCCTTTCCCTTTCTTCCCCTGAGCAGCACTGGAGTGGAGCCACGGTCACTGCTGCATCTCAAATGCTCCCCGAATCCGTCGTCATGATGCAACCTTTCGGGCTGCGCCGAAGGTCTCCACGCCCATGTTCCTATCCGCTCCCTGCTGCTGCTTCGTGGTACTTTGAGTAGCCAAACTCAATTCCGAGGTTCTCTCGAAGAGGGGTATCAAAATTCAAGAGGCTGCGTCTGCCGAGCATAGCAACATCATGCCGCAATGTTGGATTTGTTGTGGCGGCTGCCACTGGCTGTGCACACAATTTCAAATGATAGGCCTTCATCTATAAACACATCCGTTTGACATTTGCAGATCTTTAGTGGATAATGTTAGAGGCGGCCTCACTGACATCGGTCCAGAGTCTGCTTTTATGTCTGTATCTGGCAGAGCCTCAAGTCCTCTCACATCATCTCACCTTACCTTCCTCACCTCACCTCACCCAGCTGAAGTGAATCAAGGGTATCAGCACTTGGCTGATACTCTTCAGAGGAAAGTTGAACAACAGGGCTGGTTGCAAACACCCAGGACATATGTTGTCAGCTGTGTCTTTTGTCATGTGAATCATCGCCCAAGTACAGAGCATGTATGTATGTACTGTACTTACTTAGTCTTGAAAAGGGAGACGTGATAACATTGAAACTTGCACAGGAACTTCCAGACTGCAGACCCTTGAACTTTTTGGAGGTGCATGCGTGTGGTCCAAGCGCCAACTCAGCGTGTTGGAGACAGTGCCTGTCTGGGTCCACATGGTTAGTGTTGGAACTGGGGGCATCCCGCCGCACTGGCACTGGCTGCAACCCCTTTCCCTTTACTGGAGCGATGGGCTGGCTGACAACTTGGAACGGTCGAAACAACATCTCCCTGTCCTCCGACGACAAACACAAGAGCCTAAGGTGTGTCCAGCCTCAACACCGGCATCAACGTCGAGATTGGCTTCCATCCCTCCATACATCTCCGAGATCCGCATTGCATCATCCATTCCGCGTCACGGTCGAGTCGAGACGAACAGTGATCTGCAGGAAAGGTAAAGGCACGACAAGGCCAGCCAAGGCATTGACGGCCTGTGTGGCAGGATCGTTACGCTACCTCACGATCTGCGAGCCACCCGATTTCCAGCCCAGCCCAACCCAGCCAGACAGCCGAACCAGACTGTGGGTGTCCTCCTCCCGTCCTTGGAGTAATAGTCTCTCGCCACACCCGAACTGCCATCGACTATCACATACGAAATACCTGTACTACCACGATTGGGCTGCCGAAAACGAGGCCCTCGTGTCACCAATACCCGACGTGTCTCTGCTCCGACCAGACCTGTCCTTGCTTGCTTGCTCTTGACGAGACCTGCGCGTGTCGTGCTCTGCTGTGCCCTGGCATCATGACACTGCGTGCCAATCAATTGCATTGTGTTCAATTGGTTTAGATCTACCAACTTGCTCCATCATCCTCCACAGGCCAACGGGCACCTACCACACCGACCGACTGCCATTGGGCACCACCCGATTTCGACCGAGTATCCCGGGCTGGCTACACACCGAGCACCTTTGTACAACAGCAAGAGTCTTTGTCTTTCGATATAACGCCCGGCCAGAGCTGGTCTCATAAACTCGACGAACATGGACCGACCAAATGGTGGTCCCCAGATGGGGCTCCCAGGCAACCCGGCGCAGGGCCGGAGGGCTGCCAATTTCGGTCCTGCTGGCACCGCCGGCCTCAGCAACATTCCACCACCGCCGCCGATTCCCAAAAGTGTGCGCAAGATGCCCTCCAACACCGGCCTCACCGCATCGGCCCCGATCGCTGCAAGCCAGGTCATTGTGCTGGCTCGGGAGGCCATGAAGAAGGCGGTCGAAGAAAACGAGAGTCAGGCTGCCGAGGCCAGTGGTGTCAGCAACGAGCTCAAGCCCGGCGTGACCGTCAACCTGAGCCACAAGAACATACAGAAGCTGCCCGAGGAGGTTGTCGACATTATAAAGGATCAGTTGGAGAGGTTAGTCTGTGCTTTGAATTGGACATGCAAGGGAGCTAGTACAAGGGATGCAGCTAACCATGACCGCCTCGCCTTTGTTAGACTTGCTCTCTCTCACAACAAGATCACTGCGTTCCCCGCTCGCTTTGCAGAGTGCACGCTGCTCAGGTACTTGAATGTCCGTAACAACAGGATAACCGAGTTTCCATTGCCGGTATGTGGTCCTCTCCGCGGCTCGTCACCTGCGTGTGTTCGCTCTGTTGACGGGCGTCATTTCTGACTTGTCTCGCAGCTTTGCGACCTGAAATCCCTCGAAATCCTCGACCTCGGCCGAAACCAATTGAGGGACCTGCCGCCAGATATCGTACGCCTTACCTCGTTAAAGGTGATAGCAGTACAGAAGAACTTGATCAAGCGACTGCCTCTATGTCTGGCCGACATGGGCTCGCTGCAAATGATCAAACTCGAAGGAAACCCAATCCAATTCCCTCCCCGAGAAGCATTCATGGCCCCGGCGAGCAGCCCGCCGCACGACGGATATAACAAGGAGACGGAAGTAAAAGAGGTGACCATCACGTCGAACATCAAGAAGTTCCTGCGACAGCACGCTCAGAACGACCGGATGGAGGCCGAAGCAGCCGCTTTCGCTGCCACAGGTGGGGAGGATTCATCTGAGGGTGTCGAGACTCCGCGCATGCCTCCGATCAAGCGCGTCATGAGCGGCCGTTTCCCAATCAAGGTGAACGGCACCGACGTTCCTGATATTCGTTCGCCGAATAGCGCAATCCGACCGCCGCCGATCCCCACACGGTCTCACTATCGAGGTCTCTCTCAACAGAACACCGCGATCCGTCGACCGGGAGTTATGCCTCTCACCATCGGAAACGTCAACGAGCGCATGCGCAGTAACTCAGAGAATATGCTACAGGTCTCTCGCGTTCAACAGCCCGGCGAGCGCCAGCGGCGCATGGCCTCGATATCCAAACGTACTCAAGAGCTGGGTACTCTCGATGAGACCCAAGCGAACAATCGCTTCAGCCACTATCGTGGTCTTAGTCACGGTTCAGCTATGCAAGTACCAAATGGCGCTGTTGCGTCTGTCAAGAGCCCTGCCAGCCCCGCAGATTCATACCTTCAACGCCCGATCTACGTGCGACGGCTTTCGGTCCTGCCTGAGCGCAAACGCGAGTCCAAATACATCGATCCTGTCCTCGAAACTGCGAAAGGGGTTCTCTACTCCGTGTTCCAGATCCACCCTATGATCCAGATGCTGATGCATCTCACCAGCGATGGTTCATCTAAGCGATCGAGCCTCGAGATCGTGTTCTACAACACGAATGTTCACGTGGAGGAGTTGGAGCAAGAGATCCAACGGCATGAGGCGGCCGAGATGGAGGGAGCCGGTTTGGTGGAGAATGAGAGCGCTCAAAGGGCGTGCATCACGCTGGTGAACGCTTATGCGCACGTCTGCTCGCTTCTGGCAACAAACGTCGACATGTTCATCGAGAATGGCGATCCTCGGTACATCCGTACGCTCATGATGCAGCTTTACAATAGCATCATGGAGCTGCGCGTCACAGTGTCGAATCCAAACTCTGACGCTGGCTATAGGAGGGCTGCGAGCAGGGCTGCAATGGGCGGCACTGTCCGGCCCCCGCCGCATTCTCGCGAAACTTCCGTCACCCCCACGGCCGAGCGTCCAGGACATGGCTTCCGGTCACGCAGCGGAAACTTTGTCCACAATCCAAGCAACTTACGAGTCGCCACCGACGTTCCTCTCAACCCCTTGCCAGTACCCTATATCAACGGCACTGGGCGTACTGCGACCATCACGCCCACTCCTCGTTCTGGTGAGTCATGGACTTCGTCTACGAGCAGCAGAGCCAATGGAGAGTTCAACGAGGACGACCGGTCCTTCGAGCGAATCTTCCTATCTCTACAGAGATCAAGCGACTTGATCATGCGCACCTTGCCCGCTTTGAATAACCAATTCGGGGCTTGTCTCGACAACGCCATGGCCAACAATGGCCCCAAGGCTGTGCAGTGCTGGCGTACACTGATTGGCAGGTGTAATGTTGCCATTCAGCAGACAGAGGCTCTCAAGAAAAGTCTATCCATGATCAAGCTCAAAGAGCCAGGAATCAGGACCCACAGCGCCTTCTGGGCACTCTGCAACAACTTCATGGACGCTTGGTCTGAAGTAGGCCAGACCATCAAGGACATCTCGACCAGTGTACCGGAGGTCCAACTGCCTTATGATACACGACCACGCCTTCGACCGGTCCATCAAAGTGTCAAGGAAACGCACAATCTGATTCTCGCGTCACCTTGGTCCCAGTCTTTCCGCTCACATCATCATTCGCACTCGTTCGCCAGCTCGTTTGGCGGCTCGTCTTCGCAAAACCAGAACCAGCTGCCAATGACACCACAGTCCGCCGCTCTGGGTCCCGCTGTTCAGGCCACCGTGCCCTCGACCCCCCAGAGTGCGTCCTTCGCAGGCGCCTTCAACGGCAATGTTTTCGACAGGGCCGAGGCTCTGATGGCCTACGGCGGGCGTTCGATGGGCTCCCGGACGGGCACCTTCTCGAGCCACAACTCCTCGAGCCTGAGCTCTATCAACAGCTCTTTCTCGTCGACTGACGAGCTCGTCACGCCTAGCTCCACGATAAGCCCCGGCATGTACAACGGTGGCCCCTTGCCGCTGCGTCTAAACAACGGCAGCAAGGTGGCTTACTGACTTTCGCCTGCTTTGTACAACTATTGCAACAAATATGAAAAGGAGGCACTTGCACGGTATTGATTTCAAATTGCGCTGACGATTAATAAAGCACTGAATGAGAGGATTTGTCTTGGCTTTTCCTTTGAACTTTTGTCATTGTCAGCATGTTAGGCGTCTACCGGAGGCGGGCGGGCCTTGAACTCGTTTTCTTTATCAGGTGGTCAAAACGCAAAAGTGCTTGCCGAAAAGAATGTAATGTTATAATGTACTTGCTGCGTCTGCTTGACTGGAGAGAGAGAGAGTTGCGGCTTTCCTGGCGGTCGATATGGGAGGCAAGCGAAATGTCTTTGGGGGTCACTGACTTGTATTGGTTCGGCGTTTCTTTTTCTGATTAAGAGGTTTGGTTGTCCGGTCTGTAGGCGGGCGTCTGGAGGTGCATCCTCGAGGCGAACTGAAGGCTGCATCAATTGCATCACCGGGTTTCATAGCAATACCGCATATGTACGGCTAGGGCATGGAGAGGATTCGTCCGGTGAAGAACGTGGGAAAGAATTCAAGTTTGTTACACCAGGAATTCCACTGGGAACCTTTTCCCGAGCTTCATCTTCGACATTCGGTACAGTGGAGCGTGGAGTCCCTAGTCCACGGGCCACTGGCCTGTTCATCATTTGCACTGCTGAGAAGGGGAGGGGGAGGAGGGGGAAACAACCGTTTTGCCCGAGTCGAATGTGCGACCCGTCGTGGTGTTGAGACTGTCATTCCAGATGGAGGCGTCGTTGCGTCAATGTCGCCCTCTTCCATAAAAGAGTTGTTCTCGCCCACCACCAATAGCTGCCTGTGTTCTTGAAAGGGCCTGACTGCACCCAAGCCTCCTCAAGGATCTCGCAAACGACGCGATGTCTTCGATAGCACTCGACGTGGAGTAAGTGTCAGGTACGCAATATCTCAAACTGCTAAAATCCACTCATCCCCGTACTGAAAGTCCCCGTCGAAGTCACTTTCTTTGCTGCTACTTTGCCTCCAGCCATGATTGTCAGGATGCACATGAGCGTCGGTCTCTATGTTTTGCAGATAGCCCGAGTCTGCACATCTTTTGAACATCATCTTGGGCTGCCCTGCGTAAAAGTAATCATAGCCAGGATCCAAGGCATGAGCCAGCGAGGTGACAGCACCGTCCGGATGGAGTGTCCTCCAGGGCCGCCTGCAATCGTCCGCCTTGCAGTCCCTCAATACCATGATCAGCGCGTCTAGGCGTGGGAGGACGGCCTGATGATCTCGGCCTGCGATACTGAAATGTTGTAAAGCGGTCGAGATGACGGCGTCGCCTACCCCGTCGGGAATCAGATTCACCGTCTGTTCGGGGTCGTTCCTGAGGTCGTAAAGCTCATGCTGTCCGGTACACCAGACAGAGTAGTACAGGCTCTAATCATCGGCGACCAACCGTAGCCCGCGGTAGGTGTTGTTCGCGTACATATTCAGCTTCTTACCGGCTTCAAAATGCTGATCGCTGCGCAGCCCGTAGTGGCCCTCTGGAACGCCGTATCCCCAATATTCGATGGCCACATGCTCGGCCTTGACGCCGTCGGACGGTACAGCGTTTCGACTCAGCGGGACGGGCTCGCCGTCGAGGCCTTGGAGCCGCTCCGTGGCCCCGATGATCTGCAGTATGGTCGGCGCGATGTCGGTGTGAGCCGTCACGGCATCGATCTGGACGCCGGGCTCAAGCCCTGGGCCCCGTATGAACAGGGGGGTGTGAATGTCCGTATCCAGACCGCACTCCTTTCCTGGATGCATGGCATGCTGACTGATGTGATATCCATTGTCCGTCGAATAGATGATATATGTATCATCAATGACCCCAGCGTCCTCGATCATCCCCACCAGCGCATGCAGCATCTCATCGACAGGTTGCAGCGCACGCAGGCGCTGTTTCTGATAGAACTCATTGTACGCCACGACGCTGGCGTTGAGCTCCGGCAAGCCGCCGACCCAGCTCGCGGCCCCGCGTATGGGCTTGTTGAAGCTCGCCGTGCGCGGAATTTCATAGTCATGGAAGAGGTGCTCGTGACGATAGGCCACCTGCGGCGCGGACAAGTACGTGGCCTGCCGCTCCTCGTCGTACACCCAGTTGGAGTGTGGGGCGATGGGGGCCACGGTCAAGAACCAGGGCTCGTCGTGGCTCAGCGCCGCCCTCAGGAGCTCGTAGCTCTTGTCGGCGATGACGTCCGTGCTGTACCGGCCGGCATAGCTGACAGGCGGCCCGCCGTTGTGCGAGATCTTGGCGTCCCAGTACCGGTACGTGAACGGGTCGAGGAGGAAATCGGAGCCGTTGAACCCGCGGGCCCGGGGCGCATCGTAGTTCGACACGCTGTGGAAGTTCCACAGCTTCCCGGCGTAGTAGGTATTGTACCCGGCTTCTTGTAGCCACACGGGCAGGTAGTCGTCGTTGATGCCGCGCTCGACCACCTTCGGGTAGCCCCCGTGCGGCGGCGACACGTCGGTCACGTTGTGGTTGTGCGCAGCCTTGCCCGTCCACAGACTCGCTCGTGATGGGCAGCACAGAGCGACGGTGCAGAAATGCCGGTTGTACGCGGTGCCCTTTTCAACAATATCAGACTGCAGATGTTGCATGTGTTTGGCGCTATCCATATGCCCATCTTGATCGTCGGTCAGGACGAAGAGAATATTGGGGCGCCTGGCCGACACTTCGACCAGGCTGCCACTGAAGAGCAGCAGCAGAGCGGCTGAGAACCTCATGAGGAGAGACAAAATCTGGACAGATCTGCAAATCGTCGATACCTAAGGGTATTGTTCTAGCCGACAGAACTGCGATAAATACCTAGGCGTCAGGACAAAAAAAGTCTGGTAAGGAGCCAATTTGCATATCAAACCGTTGCGAATAGATCATGGTATTGCTGTGTCGAATTGTGATGACGACCAACGGACCGGCGCTGCATGGTACAATACTCCGCCGAGAATTTGCAAGAGCCTAGAACCCCGGAGATCTTTAAATCCATAGTATGTTTCTCCACACCCAAGGACATGTTGAGTCCTCAGTCTCTGTCTCCAGGGGTTTATCTTTCTTAGTGATTCTTCTCAATCAAAGAAGGATGGTCTTGTGGCCATCAGAACCAATGAAGAGCACAATTTATGGAAAGCGAGCTTGTTCTGGACAACCCAGCGAACAGCTGATGGCGTTCATGTTCAAGTTGGTGAACAATCTAGACTTGGTACAACCACACCAGTACGCCCCCACCTTGAACATGTCATGACTTCAGAGAAGGTCAAACAAATTCTTATTCCAGGCGGCTGGTATGGAAATTGGGACTGAGAAGGTAGTTTTGAAGGAAGCTATTCCGAGGAGATTTCCCTAAAGCTGTCTCACTAGAGGACATTGGGACGAAAATGAACTATTGTTATTGCTACATTGTGCAAATATAAAGTAAACAGTTGTTCCGTTACATAAACCAGACTCAGAGCTTTCAAGTCTGTCCTCGGATCCACAGCTTGCCCTGTGAGGATGGAGGAAAGGTTTTGAGGCGCGGCACCATTGATAAGTCTCCGCCAGGCTGCATCTTCTGACTCTTTAAAACAAGTATTCTCCAAGTTACAGTTCATATTTGTAGAATTGCATCCTTACTAAATGAAAATGTGATGTAGTAACGCCATATGAAGCAACTAAATTCGGTAAAAAGAAATCTCTGCATACGGGCTGAAAGAAGAATCGACGGTGTCAGTATAGCGGGGGCGGTAAGGTATGTTCGCGAGAGGCAAAACTCCGGGCTCAGGGATCGCGCCTATCAGGTACACCCGTCGAACCTTGATCGTCCTTCGGTCGATCCTTGCCTGGTATATCTCCAAGAGCTGTTCGATCTGTTCGCCGTGGTCGTACTCATACGCAAACCTGAGCGCCCTGTCGAATGCCCGCTGCCTCGCGTTGGAGCTCCGGTGTCTTTCGAACAACCACTTCACCACAGCCTCGACGAGGAGCACATCCCCACTCTCCACGGCCATCTCCAACGGCGCCCGGCCATACTTGTTCTCCGCCCTCCAGTTCGCGCCGCTCTTCAGCAGGTTCAGCACGTGCTTCACGTTGCCGCCCGAACTGGCCCGGTGTAGGGGGGTCATGCCAAAGACGTCGACGCAATCCGTCATGAGGCCGAGCTGCAGCAACCGCGACACCAGCATGGTGTGCCTGTAGCGATAGCTCATGCTTAGGCACGTCTGCCTGAAGCCGTCTACGGCCCTCGTATCCGCACCAAGCTTCATCAGGAGCAGAGCCGCAGCGACAGACCCGCCGCGGATTGCCTCGTGCAGCGGCGTGCGCCGCTGAGCATTCCGCGCATCGACCGCACAACCCAGGTCGACTAGCGCGTTGATGGAGGACAGGTTGTCCACCGCAGCGGCGTAGTGAAGCGGCGTGCCACGCTCTTTGTCGACAATGTCGATCAGCGCCTTTTTGGACTCTACGAATCGGCGGACGATGGACCCGTCGAACCACGCCGCGATGAAATGGAGCAAGCTGGCGCCCGACTTTGTGCGTCCGAACTCGCGCTCTGGCCTGTCGAGGAACCATTCGAGTGTCTTGCGGTCGCCAAGGTGCGCAGCAAGGTGTGCCGGTGTTGGTAAGTCAATCTCCGTATACGAAGAGGTCTGAATGGGGGGTGAAAACGAGTGTATTTGCTATAGTTGTTGATGATGTCTGCAAAAGGAACAGAAGGGAAACTATCGTCGTATGCCAAAGGGATTAGGCGTACATGCGTACGGTCAATGTATTGGTTTCAGTGTTGTTGTTGTTGTTAGGTATCTAAATGCCGAGGAACCTTGGGCTAACGCTAGATATCCCCTAGTGACTCCTGTATAGGTCGTGCCTGCTTATAATCCCTGATAATTTGCTGCCCCTAAAATAGGCAACGTTCTCGTCGATAGGCATACGCATAACAATTATAATGTAAGATAAATCTATTGTTAAGCAAAACGCAATTAGGTTAGTTAACGTCAATGACTTCTCTGCTAGCCTTTCCGCTATTCTCGCCGCCCTTTTTATTGCCATTGTTAACATCGTTGGCCCAAAAGTTAACAACAAAATCTTCCATAGTGTTAAGCTATTGGTAGATAATCTTAATAGCAGCGTAAGCGTTCTTATTAAGTTAGGCTAGCTTGGCGGTCTTTTTCTTAATCTAGCCCTTAGCAATCATATAATTATTCTCCTCCTTTAATTTCTCATTGAGTATATTAGAGGCTTTTAGCTTAGCTAAGCAGTCTATTTATATCTTAAACTTTTTAAGATATTACTGCTGGGCAATGTTGCAATCCTTGTTAGCCTTATTAAATGCCTCTTAGGTAACTTTATAAGCAGCAGTTTCTTTGCTAAGCGCAATTTTAGTAATACTATACAATTCCTTCTTATTGTTAAAGTATTTTTTATAGTCGCTGTTATAGGTTAATAAAAACTAATTATATATTATATTAAGTTAAAGAGTTGGGTATCCAAAAGGCGATTAATATTATATTTAATTTAAAAAGTGTGGCTGTAGATAATATGACTGTTGATAGCCGAACGGCTGGGGAGGCATCTAGGGTGGCATTATCAAATATATGCTTCGAGTATCCTACCTAAACTTAATAAATATATAACCAATCTTAAGCTTTTTCTTTTAAGCAGCATTATTAGCCTTAGTTAATATAATATACCTAGCAATGTTTTTATTAGCAAGTTAACCCTTGTTAAAGTCACTAGCTTTGTTAGCATTGTCAACATTGTTACCTAGGTTTAATAAGTCGCTTAGGTCGGTTGTATTTAACTAGCTAGAGATAGATTTGTCTTTCTTAGGTATCTTGCAATTATCCAACTTAGGTTTATTGGTTGATTTGTTAGCCTTAGATTTAGCAATAGACTTAGCCTTAAAATTAATGCCAGAGATAGCCTTGCCTTTGCAAGTTAGCGTCTTGCATAGAGTCTTCTCTAAAGTCGACTTATATCAAATCTTAGCCCCCTTCTATAGTTTCTATTTCTTTTTAGCATACTTATTAAATATAATGTTATTCTCTATATTACTAGGGTTATTATTGTTATTAATAGAGTTGTCTTTATCAGCAAAGTCTAGCTAAGTTGGGATTAAGAGTTATAAAAGTTTAAGAGCATTCTTTATAAGAATAGCATAATTAACAAAGTACTTAATTCTAACGCTCTTATATTTAATCTACTTAGCAAATTTATTATAAAACTAACCCTTGCCGTTTTACTAATTAATGTCAGCGTTGCAGTAGCTTTAAATAGTTTCAGGTATCTCAGCGTCCTCAAGGATTATAGCATAAAGCACAACTATTATCTCTGCAAATTTGCTAAGTTTCTATATGCTATTATTCTTCTAAGGGTTTTATAAAGTTAGAGTATCAATGGTAAAATGGATTTTGTAAATAAAATTATTATTGCTAATATAATTATTCTATAATATAAATGCCTTTATCCTTTTAATAATCGCTTTGCAAACATATTCGTCAATGTTTCTCTTTATTTTAATGCACTAAATAGCAAGGTCCTTTTGCTACTATAGCTTAAATTTATTAAATAATTTCTTTCTGCCTATATTGAAAGTTGGCAGAGTTATTAATAAAAAAGTTACAATATAATGTTAATAAAGTAACGTAAAAATAGTTAGCATAAAAAGTTAAAAGAAAAGGATAAAGTGATTGGATTATAGTATTAATGGTAGATAAGGTAGGAAAATGCTTACTTATCAAAGGTAAGGTATATTAATAATAATTATACTAAGATTATAAGCAGAAACTTGCAGTTAATACCTTATTTTAATAAAGTTTTAAAGAAAATCGCAAGCGGAGGCTTGCAACTTTTAGTAATAAAAAAACAATTGCAAGTAAAGGCAATGCGCAAAACTTATAGGTTATATTAATGCAAAGTAAACTATAAGTAAAAGTAAGCAGAAAACTTATAGTTTATACCTAATAACGACTTAGTTAGTTAGCGCGCGCAATAAAACGCATATTAATAATTAACGCACGAGAGTTGCCTTGTTATTAAAATAAAAAGATGGGAAAAGCCAGTCAATAGTCTTTATAAGCATGCCAAGTCTATTGCGCAGCTTTAATAATTCATTAGTGTTATCATTTTAAAAGTGGGTAATAGATAACGTATTTAGAGTTAGGTTATTAAAAGTTAAGTTATAGTATAAGTGTATTATTGTTGCAATGTAAAAAGAAACCTTCTGCCGCCTCTAAATTAATTTGCCTACTATAAAATATAATCAATTGCTATGCAACTTTTTACATTTGCTCATTTAGTGAAATCGGCAATAAGCTTATCTGCGTCATCTCCTAATTACCGTAAGGTTATCCACTATTGAAACTCAGGCCCTAAGCCGATAAATTCAACTATATAACAAACCTTCTTATCCCTAGTAGTTTTAGCTAACAAAATATAGCGCTCATAGTTTGTTATCCTAATAAAACCGACAAGCGGAATATAGCGGCTAAAGGGATTAAATAAGTATAGCTCTAAGTGATTAACCAATATAACATTATGCTGCTTTTAGTGGAAAGGGAAATCTAAGCAATAAGCCGCTTGACCTACCCGCTCAATAATTCTAAAGAATCTAGCGTATTATAAGCCAAATTTCTTTCCAACTTTCTAAGAAATATTATAGCCTTTATATAGGCGCAGCAAAACTTTATCACCAACATTAAAAAATTTGCTAAGATAGCAGCGGTTAAAATAAGCTTTTATTATCATTAACGCTAATGCTAATAAGTCATATGCGCAGATTCTTATATCTAAAAGGTTTCCAACTCAAGGTCGCTTATCAGCTATAATATCAGCGATATCATTAAGCATAAATCCCTTTACAACCTTATTTAATGATATATTTATTGGCGACCATTTAGCGTTGTTAAATTTAAATTGCATTCTATCCACTATGTTAACCCATCTCCTGGGGTTGTCCAGCCTATAAATAAAGTGTTGAATAGCTAATTCCAAAGTCTAGATAGTCTATTTTAATTGTCTATTAGCCTAAAGATAATATGCGGTCGTATAAAGTAATCGTATGCCTAGGCGTTTCCATACAGCAGTCCATAATTTAAATAAGAATTTTGGGTTTTAATTAGATAAAACAACTTTCAGCAGTCCTTAATTATCCTTTTATAATGCCTAGAGAAGATACTTTGCCTAGGTCGCAGCTATTTAGCCCTTTTTGCTAATTACAAGAATAATTTCTTTTAAAAACTTGTTAACAATAACTAGCATTGTATTAAAGCTATCGTTAATTAGCGGTAAAGCTATTATAAAGTCTATTATAATCTAGTAATATAGATAAAGTGGGCTAATTAGTGGTTGCAGATTCCTATAAGCCTTGTATCATTAGATTTTAAAGAAATAACACTTAAAATATTATTAAATAAAATCCTTAAAGTGCTTAGTCAGTTGATAAACGCAAAATTGTAATAATAAATAACTTATCTTATTATAATTATAGTAACTTTTAGCATGCAATAAATAGAAAATATTTGCAATGCATAATTAGAGAATATATAACTAAAGGGGATTGCTGTTAGTAATCTTTTATAAAAGCCTAAAACAATGCTTAAAGGGTAGTAAGATAGCGTTGCAACCTAGCCCGCTATTTTAATTTATAACGTTAGATATTCTTTTCCAATGTAGATTAATATTATACCCATGCTAAAGCTGCTAGTAAAACTCTAATGCTAAGTTAATTATTATAAAGGCCGCTGCTAATTCTATACTTTGCAGCAAAGTACCGCTAATTTCCAACTTATCCTAAATAAAATAAATTAATAAAAACATACTATATATCCTAAGCATAAACTAATGCTTGTCAACGTTGTTTAAAAAGCAATCTAGCCCTACAATTAAGAATAGATTTAGCATATCTAATATTAGCAGTCGTAAAAGAGCATTTAAGACAATATTTGTTTTACCAAACTTATAAAGTATATTAACATTAAACTAGCTAAAGTATTCCAAGGCATAGATAATTTATTTATTATTAACTAACATAGCTATAAAATTAACAATATCTAGCTAATAGGTAAGCGCTACAATAGCCTTATAGTCTATAAAAACTATAACCCGTTAATTTAATACATTAACCCAATATCAGCACTTTTTCAGCGTCTACATATATCCTAAAAGCTTTATCTTAGTAGACTAATACCTCTTTTCCATAGGGGTCAGCAATCGATTAAAAAAGACAATAAGCTTAACTGCTATACGCAAAAAATACTTAGCGATGCAATCTCCTCGCACAATCTTCAGCAATGCCTTTGCTGCAACGTAGTAAACTTAGACGCTAATCTCTTTGGCAAAGACGTTAAAGTCTAAGAAGAGTTAACGATTGCGGTTAAAATAACAAAGGTTAATATATCTTATTAACATAAACTTAACAGCAGCAAATATTAACCTTTCTAATTTAAAGACTATTTCAACTAAAATACGCTTTAACCATGCCCGCCGCTGATTTTTATTAATTAATTTAAAGTTAAATTTAAGCAGACTAGTTTTATGTTATTTTAGCGGCTTTATAATAATAAAAAACTATAGGATGTATCTGCGCAAATAGCTTGCAAGGCTAATAAAATACTCCAGGTCTTAAAGGCTTAGGGGAAAGTCGAGTTTGGAAATCGCTTCCAATCGCTTAGTTATCGTTAATATGCTAAATGCATTGACTAAGCAACTAAGAATAATAGCGTTTAAAGATGCAATATATAACTTAAAGGCTCTAATAAATATATTAAATTTGCGCAAAGTCTCAAACATTTATTATAAATCTAATATATGCAAGAGAAAGATTAAGAAAGAGACTGTTAAGTTGTTAAAGTACGCTTTAGCAGCCTTGCTTGCAAAAATGCGGTTTATTTATTGCTAAACGTAAAGGAGAAAGTTGTAAAAGCTTATAATAGCGCAGTTAAATGTAAATTAACCTTTTATAATTGTTACTATAAAAAGCTATCAACTCTTTAAGTATATTCTCTACTAGTAAAAGAAAGCTATTGCATTAAAGACTATAATATATTTAGCTTTTAATACTTTAGCAAAAATATTATCCTAAGATTTTATTAAGTATACGTTTAGCAGTATTATGCGGTTAAAGACTCAAATATCCACAATTATATAACCCCAACGCTTAGAGTCGTTTGGCTTTTCTTAGAGCAGCGTTTTTCATATACAAAATATAAAGTATAACATTAAGACCGCTTGCAGCGTACGGTCACACTTGCCTTAAGCAGTTAACGTTAATATTGTTATATTAACAACTTTGCTTTCTTTTTTACCTAATAAATATGCACAATACTTTTTAAAGATAAAGTCCTCCTAATTATCGCAGAGACAAACCTTTATCTATTAGTCCTAAAAAATATCAGCAAATCCTATATCCTAAAAAACGTTGGCAAATTCAGCAATAAAACCTTTAACTTAGCAACGTTTATATATAGTAAATTCTTCAAAAATATTAGCGCTAATAGTTAAATGCTTATAATAGTTATTAGACTTATTAATAAAAATGGGTTAATAGAGGCCCTTTAGGCCGCAGAAAGCAGCATTGGCAGCTTCTGCGTTACTATTAACCTAAAATATATAATATATAGGGTTGATAAATTTCAGTCATCCAACAAAGAAATCTGTAAAAACGACCAAATAGTTAAGTATAAAATTGCAAACGATAATCTTATCAAAATATATATTTATAAGCAGTAAGTAGACGCTAAATTTATTTATAGCATATAGTATAAATAATAAATCCTATCTATCGTCCACGTAAATATAATAGGTAATAGAAAAATATTGCTCTAATATAGGGGGCAATATAGTGCGTTATGTTATAAAGACGCAGATATTATGCGGTCGTCTATAAGCTTGAAAAATTATAAAAATGCAGACTCTGCATAATACAATGTCTATGCAATCTTTAAAAATCAGCAAATTAAACTTTTCTAGTATTATAACATTAATACCAATAAGCATATTAGCCCTTAGATTATTAATAATAAATATTTCGCAAGTAAAAAAAGTAATAGCTAATATCTTTATTATTAAGCGGACACCCTTTAGTTGTAGCTTAAAGATAATGTAATTAAATAATTTATAGATTATAGACTTAATACCTTTTAATTTAATAAAAATGGCTCGCTAGCAAATCTTAATGTTTAGGTAGTAATATTGTACCTATTTCTAGTTAGCTATAGTATAATTACAATTTATATCTACGCAGACATTGTCTTTTATGCTATTAAGCAAAAATAAAAATATATGCAAATAAGTATATAAGCAGAAACTAAAACCTAATCCCACATTAAAATCAGCCCTTACCGCCAATTTAATAACCTTGATATCTGCCCTTTAAGGATCTAGACTAGGGCAGACATTAGAGGGCGTTAGTTTTTTAGTAGGGTTTCAAAGAAGAAAGCAACTCTAGGGCTTAAGTTTGCCTCCAGCAGAGACTAATCGTTAATAGCCTGCAATATTAGCAGCAATAATAACTTCTTAGTATTTGTAATAAGACAAAGCCTCTTAAAATAAACTAAATAAAGATAATCTATCAATGCATTATTAAACTTAAACGACTTTTGACAATAGCGGCAGCGCTTTGCACAAGCTATTAATACGCTAAAGTAGGCAGCATTATAAATGTTAGCATTAAAGTTATTGTAGCCAGCAAAGTTAAACGCTAATGGTCCAGATTTTATAAAAAAATCATCAACAACACTGGGAAACTGATCGTTGTATAAGTATAGATTAGGATACACTGAGTTAAGCTAAAAGTAATTGTTTGGAATATTCTTTGCTATTGCCTAGAATGCGTAAGATTTAAATAGTCTTATAGGTTTAATAAACTCACCATAAAACGTAGGTTATAGTTGCCTAACCATAGTAAACTGCTGATTAAAATGCAGCAATAGTATTGGGAGCCAGCGTTTTTTGGAAACGCAGAGACGATTGTTAGCTTGCGTAGTCAGCCAATTATTTTGCTGACCAGCGGGCTAAATGGGTGGTTAGATTTAGTTGGCTTGCTATCTATGCTATGCTGTGTATTTATTTAGTAGCAGCTAAAGATAATTATAACCAAGCTTTAATCTGCGACTTTGACTAGCCTATTATCTTTAAGAAAGTTGTTAATTTGGGAATATTTAAGCTTGGTAAAGCTGGCTTAGGTATGCAGAATTTTGCTAAGGCTGATTAGCAATAAAAGGCTAGGGCCTAGGCTAGAATTGTCGCTATCTAAACTAAGGATAGAACTATTATCTAACTTATTCAAACTGCTAACGCAATAAATATGTTGGAAAAGAAGCTAGCTTGCTTAGGTAGGCAAAAGTATATTAGGCCCTTAGCAAAGCTAGATAGCTTTATTTACCAAGGTTAACAAAAATATTCTCGCGTTATCAAAGCTTCTTAAAGAAAGCTTTAATAATAGTCACCTTAGTAGGCTTAGTGATTTCTAATTAAATTTCAAATATTAATGCCTTAAATGCTGCAATTAACTATATATATTAACCTATATTACACGCCTTAGCATTGCAGATAACCGTTTATATAAACAATGCAATATTTTTGCCTGCGGCTATATTAACTAAAGTTATAGTAGAATTCTTCAGGTTAGCCATAGCGTCGGAAAAGTTGATTATAAAACGAGATCTCAACTTATTATAAATAATATTAATCTTAGCTATCTTAAGCAGTTATTAGTCAATAGTAAACAATTTGTAAGAGTGCTAAACCAAAGCATCTCTGAGCAAATATGCTATCTATATTCAATAAACCTTGTCAGCGCTATAAATACGCTTAAAATGCTTAAGCTGTTTAGCAAAAGCTTCAATATTATAATACTTATTAATCTTGCCATTGAAATAAACACTAAAACCAGTAATATTTTTTTAAAGCTTAAAAAAGCCAACCTCCAACGCCTTTAGAGTCTATTATCCACCCTAAGAAACCTATTATAGAGAGGCTTAGTCCTAGAGCTCATAGATAAGCTAAACAACATCTTCCCTTGTTATATGCTAAGGGCTATCTATATTTATTAATAGATAAAAAGGTAAAGGCTGACACTGTGCTATTTTTAAAGAAAAAAATAGGACTTAAAGTTTGTGATAGGTAGGTAATAGACAAGGGGTAGATTCTAGAGACGACCAACTTAGCAGCGTATAGTTATAAAATAATGCCAGCGGTATCCTACTAATTAAAACATAATTATAAGTGGCAAAATAATAATGAGGAGTTTAAGGGTTGTTTAACGAATGGCTTTGTTGTTTTAGTATAATAAAACAAAGGCAATTATTGCTAGAGAGCAAGTTATTAAGCTATAAAGAGAAAAGTGCTTTAGAGAGTGGTAATATAATATTAGCGTTAAAGGTAAACAAAGCTAAACGCTCTTTCTACCTTTGCTAGTGGCCAAAAAAGCTAGGGAGACTTCTAGACTTGGTCGTCTAGTTGGTAGGCTAGCAAATGTCGTCGCTATAAGTATCAATACAATAGTCATTGTCGTCGTCATCGACATCAAATTAAGGCTATAGTCTGCGGGCAAAGTTAAGATTTAACTCTTTAATGTAGGTGATGTATAGGGATCCGGATTTATAAAAGAAGCAAAGCAAGTAATGGGCGCGCTATTGCAAACTTGCCGTTGTAAGAGCTATAGGCTGCCTCAAAGGGAACGCGCTAAGGCTTAAAGAGTCTGCGCAGGCTAATTTAGCGCAATCGGCAATAAAGCTGTCTAATTAGCGCAGTTGATTTAAGTCAATTATCTAGCGCATTTAAAATAAATCAAATAATTAGTAAGTTTGACTCCGATATCTAAGCCAAATTATAGCAGAGTGGGGAATCTTAATGTATTGGTTTTAGTATTATTGTTGTTGTTAGGTATCTAAATGCCAAGAAACCTTGGGCTAACGCTAGATATCCCCCAGTGACTCCTGCATAGGTCATGCCTGCCTGTAATCCCTGATAGGTCCCTTCCAATTGCCATCGGGCCGGATCGGCCCGGCTAGCCATCTAGCCAGCTAGTTCCTTCTAGTAGCCGTATGCCTCCAGTCCAAGGCAGACCAAGCTATTGCTATAGCTATCAACCTACACTAGCAGTCTTTTATATCAGCTCATAACCCCCCGTTGTACACTCTAAAAAATTAGTCCAAAACTTAAGCTATAGGCAACCAGTTGCCTAAATAGGAAAGAAACAAATAACAGTTGTACTATATAAAGAAAACACATTTATTGCCTAGTTTATAAGCCTCTAAACAAAACCCTCTACTTATATTATCAACTTATTATTATTAACCAAGCATTTTAGCACTTTATTTAATATAGCCTTCGTTATAGCGTTAGCAGAGTTATCGTCGCCATTAACTCATTATACCTTTATAATCTCGCGCTGTTTATATAACTAACATAAAGCCATTATATCAATTATCAGCCTCTTTTTCCTAGTTATACTTAATTTAACTAAGCACTTATATAAAGAATACAAGTCTATATAAACAACTAAAGGCATTGTAAAAAAGCTAAATCTATCGGTTATTAAGCAAAGCATCATCTCTATTAAAAGACTAATATTAAAAGCATTAATAATCCTATAAATCTCTAACGCCAAAAAGCTCTAAGTAACCCTCTTACACTTAATAAAACTCTAGTACACAAGGTTTCCCATCAACGTAAATTAACCATTGATACCAGTCTCATTTCCAATCGCTAAAATAAACCCAATCTAAAAGCTTAAATCTTTGTTACTAGCTAGGAAGCCGTTAGCAAATATAAAAAGCTTAGCCATCGCTAGATTAAAGGAGACATATTATAGCCCTTTTAATAAGTTACTAAGTTGCTACTATAAGCAACCATTAAGCTTTATACAATTGCCTTTATCAGAGTCCTAAATCTAGGCAATAATAGATAAGTTAAAAAAGGCCTCTAGTTAGCAAATCAAGGCGATATAAGCACCACAGGCACATTGCTTTATATACTATTAGGCCTAGTCAGCTAACTTGGGATCAATAGAAACAATCTTAGTGCCTTGACCCTTCTGCTTTAAGTCTAGCTTAGCCCCATCCATCGTCAACATAGCGCCGTTGAAATCCAAAGCAGTAAAAAAGGTCGTCATCGCACCACTTTGGGTAAGTGGCAATTGCCCTAGCAACTGCCGTATTTAAATATATTCAACTAGCGCCTAGCTATACATCCTTATATTAAAAGCAGGCGTTAAGTAAGGGCTATATTGCCTAGGAGATTTTAGTTTTTGCCAAAAGGTTGCTCAACACTAAAATAGGCTGCTAAGCATTATAAACCTAGTTAAATACCAAGGTTCCTATTTCCTTAACTAAAGGGTCGTTTAAACTGCTAAGATTAGCCATACTAGTCTAATCTAGATTGCTTAATCTAGGGGATAAGGATTCTTAGGATAAATATAGCATAGTAATAAAACATAAGGGGTAAAAAGCAAAAAGGAAATTAAGTTATTATATATATACGCATATGCTTAAAAACAAAGTAAAAATAAATAGAAAAGGGGTTAAAATATAATATAAAGTACTTTAGGGTTGCTAATATATTTATATATATATACGCCGTTAGTGCCTTTATTGCATAATAAAGATAGAAAAAATCATAAAATCTTTATAAGAATAGAAATACTTAACAAAGAGGTCTGCTAGTTAGTTGTTTGCTATTATAACCTTATAAAAAATCTTAATGTTTCTATATAAAATTAATCATTTTTTTAAAAGTATAATATAACACTAGACAAGCCGCTAGCGTTTATAAAGAGGTCTTAAGGTTATTTATATATTATTTTATATTATAAACGCACTAAAAGAGTTGCTAGTGATAACTTTTGCTAAAGTCCCTTAGCTATCTTTAATAATTAAAGAAAATAGCCTTTTGCTAGTAATAACTTTACTAAAGTCCCTTTGCAAGCTATTTATTATTTTCTACTAAAAGCACAAAGCCTATCATTATAAGTAATACATTTTTTCTAGGAAACATTGCAGCAGTTTTCAAAGCAAGATTTATCTCTTTTACCTTACTATCTATAATTAACTATTTAACCACTAATTAATATTAGTAAGTTAATCTCTATATATAAAAAAGTCTAAATAAGGGGTGAAAACGAGTGTATTTGCTATAGTTATTAATAATATCTGCAAAAGGAACAAAAGGGAAACTATCGTCGTATGCCAAAGGGATTAGGCGTACATGCGTACGGTCCCTTCCAATTGCCGTCGGGCCGGATCGGCCCGGCTAGCCATCTGGCCAGCTGGTTCCTTCTGGTGGCCGTATGCCTCCGGTCCGAGGCGGACCGGGCTATTGCTATAGCTATCAACCTACAGCCGGCGTCATGCCGTTGTTGTCCTTCACCAAGAGGTTGGCGCCGGCCGTAACAAGAGTCCCCATGAGTGGAATGTTTCGGGTATGGACAGCAATATGCATAGCAGTCAGGCCGTCACGGTCTGGTTTGTCGATGAGGTTCTGCTTGCCGCTAAAGTCGACCAGGTCGAATCGCTCCAGATCCCAGCCAAACTCCAAAGCCCAATGCAGGAGCGTTCTTCCATTATGGTCCGCTGGGAGAGACTTCAGACCGTACTTCTGCCGGAGTAGGTGAACGACGTCTTCCCAATTTTGATCTGCGCAAAGATGTAGTAGATCGTATTGATCGTCGGGACGGCGGGGTGGCAACGCTGGAACACGGTCGAGCATCCATAGCAATCTGGCATAGCGGCCGAGATATGCATCATCGACCAAAGGGCTCCTTTTGGTGAGGGGATGCACCTCCATCAGTTGATCGGGGACTTCTCGAAGAATAATCTCTACTATATCTTTCCACCAATGATGTCGAGCGAGGAAAAGCTGGCTGTCCTCGCCAATGTTCTCTGACAAAACTTCTTTAGCATTCCTGCCGGAAACTTCGATCATCTTCTCGATGAGATGACCCCAGATGCTGCGTTTGAAGGCCATGGCATACGCAGCCTCTGGTTTCTCATCGACTCAGTCGTACCTATTCTCTGCTTCTTGACCGACCGCCTTGCCCCAGATGTCGACGTAGGGGACATTTAGGAGTATTTCCGCCGCAAGAGTGTTTCCCTGTCTGAGTGCTGTGTGAAGAGCCGTGCCCAACTCGCGCTTGACTGTCAATCCTTCACGTTTCCACTGCAAGGATTCCACAACATTGTAATAGGTCACATTGACGTTGCAGTCCGGATGCTGGACAAGTCTCTCGATGAAGTAGGGATCACGGCCAGATCGAGCTGAAAAATGCAGAGGCTTTTGTGTCTCTGGGCCGCTATAGCTCACCCGAACCATCTCATTCCTCAGAAGCGCGTCGAATGACTCTTTGCGGTCACACAGGATCGTCCACGAGAGAGGGGTTACTGCCCGACGCTTCACCTGTGAGACAGTCGTGTTTATGTCAATTCCCTTTGATGTGATAGCCGTGACCAGGCGGGGATGATCGCCCCTAGCGATAATGCGGAAAAGCGCAAGAATCAGAGATGAACCGACTGATTCGTGGCTTTCTGAATAGTTTATCAAGCACTCGGGGTTTTCGCGGCGACCCTCCGTCAGAAGGAGCCGTAACATGTCTGCTAAGCGTTAGAATATGCTCTGAAGCCAGAATAATGCTTTGGGTTCTCGCATAGACAAAGTGAATTGAGACAAAGTATCTGTTGGTAGGGTCTCACTTGGTCGAATAGTGCACTATTGGGTTATGCAATGTATTCGTTCGTTGGTGGTTGTTGGAAGGAAGGGAGGCTATTTACGTCGGGGACCGAGGCCATAGAAGGTAGCTTATGTCCCCCTTCGTTCCGCGCTAGCCGTAGCCGGCTAGCGCCGGTCCGCAGCGGACCAATCTTCTAATTAGACAAACGTAGGCCCGGTCCTTTCTTCTAGCTATAAACCTACATTAGTAGTTTTTCTCTTTCGCTAATTATATAATTTTATGCTTTTTCTTACTATTATATAGAGACGTTTTAAATAAGCAATTGCTTGCCTAACGAGGTTAGCTATATATGTATACGCTTTTTCTTTCTATTCTCCTTTTTTTTTTTTTTTTTATTACTTTAATTTATAGCTTTCTTTATAAATCCTTTTATTTATATAGCTAGTTAGTTGTTATTAACAAGCTATTTTAAAGCTTAATTAAGCAATGTTTTAGTTATAGCATTAGCTAGGTTATTGTTTCTATTAATCTATTTAATTTCTAAGATTTTTTATTGTTTATATAATTAACAAAGTGCTATTATATTAATTATTAAACGCTTTTCTTTTGTTATACTAAGCTTAATAAGGCATTTATATAATAAGTATAAATTTATATATATAATAAGAAAAATAAGTAGAAAACTAAGTTAGTTTATAATTAATTAGACTATTA